>JAKCWW010000987.1:26060-43522 GCA_026260175.1 Reticulitermes lucifugus | reverse complement strand
TCCCAGTAAGCGAGCGGCCGTAGACCCACGCCTTAGACCGCGCGGCCACTGGGATCGGCAGTCCACGCTTCACTGATTCAAAATTGATAAATTTAATTTAACCAGTTCACACAGGCTCACTTTACTACATCTGTATGGCTATCAGCATCAGTGATGGCAAATAGTAAGTCAGCTTTGTAGTTTCCACACTATTAATTACTAATTCACAGTTATATTGTCCAAATACATATTCAGCAAAAATAAATGTAAATCTGGTCTAATTTTACAATTTATAATTCGGAGTAATAACTTTCACGTGCCGAACTTCCGAATACTTTCGAAGAAGCTGTGTTTGCTGATGGAGTGATGTTTCTTAAGTTCTGTGTTCTTAAATAATTTCACACAAAGTGATTCCACATTCTCGTTAGACAACTTCAGTGCAACTCTACAAGAATCTAACTAGTCTTTGATTTGTTGCCCGGAGCTGCGGGAATAATCCAGTTTGGGTAAAAATTACTAGGGAAGAGGCAGACGGACTTCTGTCATTGGTCACTCTACGGTAACATGGGTTCGACGCTTCTTGCTTGCTACGCACATTTCCTTAATAACAGTATGAACTTCCTGAGTAGGCAAATTGAATATATCCGCTTAAATGCACGTAAATACAACTGTCGTTAATCAACCTACGACCCACCAAGTGTTCAAATGCATGCCTCTAAGATTTGACACAACACATCCATATTACATTTTCAGTATTTTCCAGGAAGCTGGATTCAATGGTGACGCTGCTACATTATGATACGGTCCACTGTAGCGTAACGTGGAACACTGTACTTCTTAAAATCTAAAACTTTGAAAATGAATTTGCTACATGTCGATATCGCCCGCTGCATTGTACTTGTAGGATAGTTGAAGAGCCCTACATCTCCTCAAGATCGTGAAGTTTGAACCTGACAGTTTGTTACGTGGTGACACAGCCCGCTTCAGTGTACTTGATATTCCCAGTATCTCTCACGATCGCCAAGTTTAAAGGTGACAAGGTGCTGCGTGATTAGCCTGCTTCAAAGCGCTAATCTAATTTGCCTACGTGCGTTACGCCTAAGTAGAACGCGAGCTCTGACGATATCTTGTGACACTCAACTGAATTTTAACCGCCTTTTACACCTCGGCAGTTCAATTAGAAGTGACGTGCGGAAAACACATTTGATGCTTCTTAAGCACATCTAGAAGCTTGCTGTCCGGGGATCACGCCATGTAATTAACTGTCCTTTGCATCTAAGTAAAGAAGCCTGTCAATAAGCTTTCCTTTCATGTACCACAAATTTTATAATTATAATGTATTTAGTTGAAATTACATATTAGTTTAGGAAGATAAATTTCTGAGTCGATCCATCTGTAAAACGGCATCATGAATTCAACTCTTGTTCGGGACATAAGTGGCTCGTCTGCGTTTTTGTTTATTGTGTTTTGATGGCAGAACCTCATGATGAGAGACGCCCCTAAGGCCATCCGCATTCCACGCACAAAACATTTGTTATGTCAGAATTAGTTGGTACATCCGTTCTCCGAACAAACCGTTGTTACTTAACGACTAAAAATAAAATCGTAAAAATTAAACTACATTATTAAATTACGTACCTTTGCTACACGACTTTTTGTACAGTGCTCACTGTCGGTTATCATTTACAGTCAGGTTGCATTTAACGTAATACCTCTTAATACGCCATATTTCTGGCATGTCCTGTAGGTCCGTGTATCTGCAAGTGCTCTTCATTTCGAAATCGAGAACATGCTACATGTAATTGTCCATCAGATACAATCCAAACCACTGTAGTGACGATAGAGGCCTGAACGCCGGCCTGTCAGTAACAGGATCCGCGCTTTTGCAATGAATCCAGGCCACCAATCAATGAACCAAACCCATTTTTGTAGGCATCCAGTGCGAAGGACTAATATCTACGTAACTATCATCGGTGGCGGCTGGCACAGTAGTAGCAGTGGTAATGGTAGTAGTAATAATCCAACTTATATATAGCTTTCGGCAACTTTGTGCAATAATTGTGACAAAGTAGTAGTAGCAGTATTATTATTAGTAGTAGTAGTAATACAGTAGACTCCTGAATATCCGACCTTCGGTTATTCGACTTTCCGCTTCATCTGGAACAGCCTAAAGCCGTGCTATTTACAATTTGTGTCCCGTACTATTGCTGCTGGTAACCACAAATTAAACTCGCGTTTATTGGAAAGGCCAAAAAACCACGAGATTTAAAAAACCTAGCTTCTACTGCTCTACCACTTTCGTGTATAAAACCAGAAGAATGCATGGATGTATTCAAAAATCTACTGAGGTTGGTTTTTCGATTAATTTCCGTATTATCCGCCATTTTCGGTAGTCCGACCACCGCTCGTGCCTCTTATATCCCATAACCGAGACTCTACTCTACTACTACTACTACTAGTAGTAGTAGTGATCCAATACTTAATAATAAATTCCGAAAACTGGTAACTGACTTTGTCACAAAGTACTACCAACAACAGCAATAATAGTAGCAGTATTAATTCAACATCTACAAAGATATTCGTAAACATAATGCAATACGTTTGTGGCAAACTTTCACATGAAAATCTTCAATGTGGCCGAACAAGTAAGCCTGCCATGCACTTCATCTTGCGTTAAAAACTTTCTAGCGCGAAACCCAAAACACTCCATTATGACCGATAATTTTTTCTCTGAATTTAATGATTAATATTACGGCCCCGTGCAAGGTGGGATGCAAACCTATCAGGTCATGGCTGTTGTTCCGCGTTCTTCTGTATTGTCCGGTATACTATGATGTCTTCAGTGTGGATGATTCACCATCCAAGAATACTACCGCGTATCTTTTTATTTATTAAACAAATTGGCCATTCCCTCTGCCTAAAGCTTTAGCATATACGGGACGCAGACCCATATAGGCGTACTGCTGGCCAAATCAAGGTAAAGGTCCACACATGTTTAAAACTCGTCTCTCCCCTGTAATTGATACTGACGAGAATCAGTAGACCAACGAGGACAGTACCTGACTTACTGAACAACAGAAAAACCTATCAAATCACGTGCAATAATATGTTAAGAGGAGTATCACAATTACATAATTAGCCGCCTTGTGAGTAAGAGAGGCCAAGTCGTGCATATTTGGCTGACTGCCTATGAGGTCGACCCAATACACCAGCCTTTGAATGCTGTTCATTACGGAACTAGTATAGCAGAGCGTAATTGGTCGTCTAGACTAGCAGCCCGTAAATTGTGGATCACAAGTCTTACGTACACATAATGGGTTTTGTACTGAGAGTCAGTATACATCACTTATCTACGAAAAGATTAGAAGAATAAAATCTTAAAATAAACGATTCCAATTAGCTGTCATACAATTGAAAATTATATTACACTGTAATTTACTTATTGGGTAGGAACTTCTTTCTACTTCTGACGAGAAGACTGAGGTTGAGAACAAATGAGAGTATTTAAATCCCACATAAAGTGGGGCCGAAACAAAGAAAACGATCAAACAAAGAGGGTCAATTTTTTCACTTAGATTAGCAGTGTTAGTAAGTCATGAAGGTTAAGAAGGCAGTGCATGTGCGTATATGGAAGAAACAAGAGACGCATACAAAATTTTGATTAGAAACGTTTATTAGAAGAGTCTCCTACGACATTCTGGAAGGGAATAACAAAATTACAGAGAGTACCCTTTGCCATGTGCCTGAGCACGGCAGCCTTTTTGTATAGAATCCGGCGGATACAGCTCTGTGTTCGGAGAGACGATTAAAGAAACTCTCTGTAGAATTGACATCAGAGAAACTAACATCTAAAGAGATAAGAGGACCAGAGGAACAGCCAGTTTTCTCTCTGCAAGGAAATACACAATCAATTCAGCAACAGAAATAATGACGCACACAATTTATCATACTACAATTAAATTCATTAGAAACAAGAAACTCCCCTTAAATTCCTTCAATACGAAATCTCTTTCCAAGCACCATCTATTTTTTCTTTTAAACAGCATTATGTCAAGTGTGACAAACACCCTGTATTCTGTGGGTAAATCATCGTGCTGTTAGCACTAAGCCACTAATTATATACTAGAAATTAATGGTTTAGAGGGGGCAGTTGCAAATTGATAGATTGATGGACTACGTAAAAAGACACGGGATAATATATTTCCAGTGAAGAGAATGAGTGGAGTGCATGGAACCAGGACTAAACCGTCTCTGCATATTCCATGTTGGCAATTTATCTCCTTTTTCCCAAATAATGTGATTAATTTGCATGTATGTGGCAGTCCATGTACCCTGTACCGTTCCTTTCAAATAAAACACTTAATTTATTCGATGAACGATAAACAAGTTGTCCTCTCGGTTACTAGCGAAATAACTCCTTTCCGTTTTGGGATTTGTGGTAAATGAAGCTATGACAAAACAGAAACGCGTAATCATTCTCTTCCAGCATTCCCATTGTTCAGGCATGCCACCAATATTATTTCGCTAGCTAGCTAGGAATAAACATACCGTTGTAGTGAACATTGCTTTACTTCGTCTAGATCCACCATCAAACACACCGTTTATACTTTACGTTCCAGAATCTTATTTCACCTGTTTACATTGCCCTACACATTTCGGCTGTCTCGTGCAGACATATTAAGAAATCCATTAAACAACTTTCTTATACTCGCAGTCCTATGCTCTTGTCATTTTAAACTACCTCGTGAAGCTATCTGCAAACTGAAACTTTAATTATAAGGTTAATGTGTTGTTAACATAGCGTAGTGTTGTTTTTGTTCAATGCAATGCTGCTTCGGTAAAGAACAGGGAAACAGAAGCCTAAAACATTGTTAACAGGATAAACAGAAGGATTAAACGCAGCCAATGAAGAAGGTTGATGAGTACGAGAATAAATAACAGAAGAAAGAATCAGGCTTATATAAATTGAAGTGTATAATCCAAACACGTAGCTTCAAAATTCGGGTGACGTACAGATTTTCAATGCAACTGCAGGATTTACACTGCAGTGTTACAGGTTGCATTAGCGCTCAGGATTTCGTTTGTTTGTAATGCTTGAAAAGATACGGGGATGTGGGTATGCCCCAAGGAGGCAGCATAAGAGGACTCATATACTGGGTTTGAATACCGATCGAGGATACTGGATGTGAAGGCACTCGACAGTTCAGCTGATGGAGTGGGGTAAAGACAATGTGCTGCCAAATAAACGACTGCTCTCATGTCCTCTCTCTATCAGTACTTCGACATGCTTTTAATCTTAACGATAAGTTCAAGTTTCACGTTTTCTGTCAAGCAGTATACAGAACTGGCTTTATCAGAGTTGTTAGAGCACAGCAGTAAAAATCGATCGTGACCAACTTTCAGGGACCATCCAAGGTGCTAGGAGCAGTCCATAAAGTCCATAATTCATACTGATCTGACAACCAGGATGGGCAGACGGTTAAACTTTCTTTCGATGAGCTAACATTCGAATCTCGCTTAGGGAATGGAAGAAGGGCAGAACAAGAGAGAGAAATAAAGATTGGATCTGAGAAAGAAGTAAAGGAAATACGGAAAGAGTGTGATTGATGTCACGAATTAACGGAAACCAGAAAAAGAGTGCGAAAAAAAAAGAGAATGAAAGAAGGAGCTAATGAAAGGAAGACGGCCAGAAAGCGAATAAAGAGAGACACAACAGAAAAAAAGAAAGAACAAAGACACATAAACAGCGAAATAAATAAAGATAGAGAGAAGGAAAAAGAAAACATTGATGAAGAATCAGAAAAATTAAATAAAGATGAAGCGAGACAAAAAGATAAGAATGATAAAAAAGTAAGAAATAAAAAATCAAAGAAAACAAAAATGTACGAAAAAAATAATATATATCTATGTGTGTGTGATACATAATGTCTCTGTAAAACTTATCAGTGCACACTACTGTCAGTTTTCGGGGAACCAAAAAAAAAATTTGTTGTCTACGTATTGGGAAGAGTTCAACCGGGCATTAGTTACATGGTGTTAGACGATGATAATTTGCGTTATAACCAATATCTCAAAATTACGCAACTCGTGACGCGTGTTTTGTCCCAAGGGGTACATACCTTACTGAGCGCGCGAAATGTTCCCAAGGCTTAGTCTGTTTCGATACGGTTTGCCAATTTCCAATGCGCAACATATCTCCCACCTAAATCACCTTTATTTAGTCATCCTAACAACAGTGCAGAAGCTCCTCAACTTAACGCAGAGTGTAGTTGTTACTGTCAAATACCAAAGCAAAAGAACTTTTCTCAAATTTTAAATGTAATAAATGTCTGCAGCCTCCATACTTTTGCAAGATAAGTGTTTCTCTCAAGAAGACTGAATGATCAAAAGACGTCAAAAATTTTTATTTGAATAAAGAAGGATACACCTGCAGTAACTAATTTAGTTAAATTAATTTTTAAAGTATGTACACTGTACACTATGAATGACTTCAAAACAAGGAGTTCGATGTTGTAGTGGCCTGCAATGGCATAAGGTTCAAATTGAACTCCACGACAGGAGATAATTATCTTCAAAGTTGAAAGGATCACAAACACACACAGAACTTGGTAATTTCATAAGCCTACGTTTTCCTTACAGAAGGAAGGCACGCTAAATAAATACATGCGGCTTCTCCGATATCAATAGTAAATAAGTATAAGAAAATAGCCTAGTACGAGGCCCAAGTTTAATCCTAGGCCAGTCTACGTGGAATTTGCGGTGGAAAAAGTGGCACGGGGCACTTTTCTTCCGAGTCTTTCTGTTTTCCTCAGCCGGTATCATTCCGTCACTGCTCTACACACACAGTCATTCATTTACCGTCGATGCTATAAGAAATTAGCAATTGAAAGCGTCGTTAAATAAAACACTTAACTTGGAAACCATGTTTCTGGCCGTTAAGGCTTAGTACAAATGTCACTAAGTCCGTGAAGAAACAAAATCCTTCTTGAAACAGTTCCCAGCAGTCTTTCAGTCAGTCAGGGAATCCCCGTCCGCTGCAGAAGCTGAAGGATCACTATAATGTTTACAAATTGCGGTCAATGGATTCTCGGCCCGTTGAGTCCAGTTCAAACATTCAGACTTTAGTTATTTAATGTCAGTTTCATCATTATTCACTTATTACGCGTATGGCTTTCAAGTGGTCTCATCCCTACAGGCTTCGGACTAAAATTTTATGTTGATTTATCAGCTGCCCGATACGTCCTATCATATAATGACAATCACGGCACTTTACATGTTTAAATAAACAATACAGTATACTCTTCCAATATCGACTCCCTCCGGGCTGGACGGTACGGGGATCGAATACCAGTGGGGTAAGACTTTCCGTGCCGTCCAGACCGACCCCAAGGCCCACCAAGCCTCCTGTACAATGGGTACCGGAAATTTCCTGGGGTTAAAGCGACCAGAGCATGGTGCTGGCCACCCACTTCCTTCTACTGTCGGGTCGAGAATAGGTAGGAGTTATCTCTGCCTCCCCTGCGTGCCTGCACAGGCAAGTCATGGCGTGAAATTTACCTTTACTCGTACACTATAAGTGTTTAGAATTCCGGAATATATATATATATATATATTTATTTAAAAAGTAAATTTGTCCCTGTCCATGCCATGAAGGCATATATGGGAGTACAGGCGTAGTTCCACGCACTCTTAACTTCGGCACTAGAGGGAAATGGGTGGGTAACTTCACGCCCCGGGCCGGTTTACTTCCGGGGAAGAACCCAGTACACAATGGAGGCTGAGTGAACACCAGAGCCGGTCTGGACGGTTTTGGAAAAAGAGAGATAGGCCTATACTCTTTAATTCGCGCAAAATCCCGATTACAGTACTTTATCCACTGCTTCTAAGCATCTGTAGTGGGAATCGGTAACGGAGGCTTGCAGAGTCACCGTTATTATATTTGGTAATTAGCAGAATATATCTGAATTGTATGAACGATACTACTGGTTCTGCGCAACACACTCAAATCTGCTACTAATTTTGTATTAGTTATTACAGATTTTCTAAACTAATTAAACAACACAAAAGCCATATTTCCTAACGGCAGGAATCTATAGCATCCGGTAATACACATGTGCATATTAAAATTATATTGAAATGATAATCTTCATTCAGTGCGGCGAAGTCGTTTGAATTACGACGCCCCCCAAACGCGACGTAATCCTATAAACTGAAAGCCAAACTCGTAGCGTGGGGTCTAAACTTCCGAAAACTGCACCACTCTGCTGAACCCACCCTGCAATGAATTCTCAAACCTGCGCACTGCGGAATAAACACCGCTACGTCCTAAATTAACAGTCACTATTTCAGGTGAGATGTGAAATTTCATTGTACAAAGATGACTGTCATAGATGCGCCACGTCATAAAAATGCGCGTCTGTAAAGCAGCAACAACGTCCATCAAACTGCACATTTTTCTTATCCTCTGGAAAACCCACAGCAATCATTTAGGACTAAAGGAACGGCGACAAAAACTATCGTAAGTTCGCGTGTGTTGAAAAGTGCTTAAGGTAATAGAATGAGGTTTCGAGGTTATGTTCAATTTCAGGCGCTTTTAGTATTATGATGACCGGCGGTTGTTCCCGAGTAAAATCACCACGGCCAGTCATTATAACGGAACCTGAAGTTAGGTAACCAGTTTATTTGGCGGTAGAGGTATACCAACCCAAAGTGCTCGCTGAGGTGAGCTGTACTATCTAATTTATAATTCTACTGTACCTGCGGTAACGTTGTATCAATATAAACAAGGCGAGATGTTCCCATTCACTCCCTTTTATTCTACGGTATACACAAAACTAACAACAAGAATTAAAGTTCCCCTTTAACTGAACCGTTCTGGATTTTAACCTTTGCGAGAACAGACTGCTCCTGGCTTAATAATTATTAGTGTTGAACGTATTTGTAGCTACAAGAATATGAGGTTCGTGGCTATAAATATGGAACAAGTGTGAATGACTGAGCAGTTAATGTAAGCATAGTGTCTTAGCCGGTTGAAAATAGCAGTAAACATTTCTTACAATCAAAACACTTATCCCTAAGTTACACTTTCCTCATCTGTAACCATTATTTTCGATTTGTATTTGAATAAAGGATATTCACGTCAAACGCCGCCAATAAGACGTGCACACCAAACCCGTAGGAGAAGATATCGTTTGGCGAAAAGGCATATCCCACAGCTGTATCACATTCATAAGAAAGACTTAGAATAAGGAAAACAGTCAATTACAGAATTCGAACTGCAGATGGACTCAAGTTCTAGTTGCAGAATAGACGTTGATTGTGGCCTGGTTGAGGCTGGTGGTTGGTTACAGCTGAAGAATGATGTGACACAAAAGTTCCAAACTTTTGTTTTTACCCTTGAGGCAAGTCCCCTCGTCGGTACTGTAGACCAAATCATCTTGATATATCAAATAAATCTCGAGATGTTATTGGATCACGAATTCACTCCCCCTACATCACAGGAGAAAATGTCTTCTCAGTCACTCCTAAATATTTATTTTGACAAGTGTGAAAAAGAGTGGTTAATTATCTCATCTCGCCTGATCTGAAGGTCTCAGACTCGAATCACGGGAATAAATGCCCTTACTGAAAGTTCGTGTTGTTTTATTCTGTCTTTGATCAGTTAGGAATCACAACACAACCATCGTGACAGATGATAACGTCTCTACAAGCCTCACACTAAATCTGGGTGCATGAATATGTAGTTACTGAAATACGAGTATCAGTAAAATAATAATAATAAACACGGCCGTGGGGGCGAAATCCCCGGAATTCTGCACGCCATTAAACTTAATTACAGTAAATGTTCAAGTTTGTAAACCATTACACGTGATCATGCTAGCCAGTATAAAACTAACTAGACTATGGGTCGGACGACCGGAGTTCTTGTCCTATTTTCCTTCCTAAATGGTAACTAGACTTAAGCGAAAAACATGTGGGTGCGTATTTGTAGGTGTCCATTTCAGGGTTTGAATCTCTTAACCGGTTAACACAAAACATGGTACAAACGTTACACCATTGGGAGACAACTCAAAAGCTGTAACTGTCAATTTCCTACAATTAATAATAACAACATGGCGGAGCGCGAACATGTAAGGCGGGAGTGACAATAGCGCTATTTACTTGGGAATTTTGTACAATATACAGTAATAGTGCATGGCAAAATATGCACATTTTGTTAAGATAATGTTTTGTGGAATGTAAAATAGAAATATAGTGGCCGTGGGAATATTTTCTTGAAGCTGTCATTAGGATGGCGGTAACCTATAGATCATTGGAGCTAGGCATGTAAAATGTGTTACGGAAATAGACCGAAACCTGTGCAGTGGAAGCAGGCTTTACGTGATTTGAAGGGAATTCGTTTTCTCTCTTCGCCACTTGTTCTAGTTCAGCAGCGTCCTACTAATGAGTAACAAGGGTTCTTTCATGTGAGTAAGGCGCCTAAACATGAGCTGACCCCTCACCTCCACCTAATGCCGAAGGTAGGGATGAGTGTGCTATGGGCTATACCTTCACTCGCTCACTTCGCGACATGGTACTTATTGTCAGAACTCTTTTAAGCATGGATAAAGGGGCCGGGACTTGAAAGCAGTGACTCACTGCGACCTGTGCACAGGGTACAAATGCATCGCGATATGAGTAATCTGTATATTTGCTCACCCAAGGGCCAAAACGTTCATGGTATGGTGTTTGATAAGCGCGAGGACAATTTTACTCCAACGACCACGCTGGGGATATGACATTCACCTCGTCAGCACTAACCTACGGCTAGGTTTTCTTTTTTTCCCAGGACTGAATAATAGCATGGTAATAAGCAAGGACTAAGAACAGACACGACTCCAGTCCTCGTGCAGAAAGAATGGACGCCCTAAGCTCGTTAATTTGAGGTTCTGTTGCTTCGGTCTTCGAAGTTTAAAGCAGCAATCAATCCCCATCAGGAAGGCTATGGCACAGTAGGGCCCCTTCCAATATTCTTAGTTAGTACTCGGAAGGTGCGTGGTTTGAATGGCGGCCTAGGCAAGAACACGTCAACACTGTACATTCTATAAGATCACTACTACTAATTTTCATACCTCCCCTACTCAAGCACTTTTGTACCGCTAGAAAAGAACTCGTAGTTTATACAATGTCGTCGGACATGGGACTGAAAACTTAAACAGCAATAATAATAATTGCAAAACAATTACAATGTCGCGACCACGTGTTTAGTACCTCTTTTTATTCGGGAATTTCAGGGGTAAAATCTCGTTCTTGGGACCGGCTCTACTGTCAGTGGATTTTCTATGGAATTGCTCAGTTCCTTCAAGCAGTTAACAGGATAGAATCTTAACCACCTGGGAGACCACGGCATAGACAGAAGAATATTAAATATATCTCACAGAAGTGGGGTGTGAGGGTGCGGACTAGGCCGTACGGCACAGTTTAGGCACCAGTGGCGTGCCATTGCGAATATGGCAATAAAACTTCGGGTTACATAAAAGTTTCCTAAGAACCACTCCACTCAACATAGTTACACTGTTTCAACGTACCAGCTTTAAAGGGAAAATAAATAAGCCTAAAATTTATAACAAACGAACTAAGATCAGTTTTACTAAATGCATATGACAGCATACTGTAAACATGCAGAATGGTGCAGGTCATATGACATGTCAAGAGGCCAGATAACGTGCCAAAAAACTGTATTTATCTCAATTCAACACAAGAAATATTAGTAAAAAAGTTCATCATTTTTACGTTATGACTGTTTTCATAGTAATAAAGCAATCTGATATCACAACTAAGAACTATGAAGTTTTTGAAAAGTGAACTGAATCACTAAAAACGAACAGAGCGATCAGCGGTCAGTATCCTAGTCACGTTTCCTGAGGGTTCGGACATCCTCTCCACACCCAGACTAACAACTCTGCTTCCGCCCAATTCACGAATATCTGGAAACGTTCTTGAAATTCTGAAGAGCACGTTTTACAAGATTTTTGAACAAAAATAAATACAACTGTACATAAATAACTCCATAAATTACGATTTTCGAAGGCCATGCAAGAGCCGCAGAATTCTATTTGGCTGATCTGACTTTAGACATTTGCTATTAACATGCATTTCTGGCCCTTTTAAAGGGAAACCCATATTTAGTTCACTCAAAAATCCCTTACATTAGAACCAATATGATTGTGGCTAAATGTGGAAATATGGAAATAGTAGCATTCTATTTTATTGAAACCTATGTCACACGATATAAATAACAACTACAGATAAAAAGCAAGTCTAATATCTTCCATCGGGTATATATTTCATTATTATTTTAATATACCACTCCAAATATATTTCTTTTTGCTATAATAGTTTTTCCAATTGCACTGTTTCTGAAACAAGAATATAGTACAATTTGGGACTATAATATGAAGTTGTAATTACGCGGAGAAGACGTTTTTGAAAGATCATACAAGCTGAGATACAGTTCTGTAATGTTCCTTGCAGAATATCTTGACCCTACGTTCCTACCGAGGGGGCTGGCACAGCAATGATCTGGTCCTAGCACAGATTTTCTTGATTGCTTGTTTGCTGTGTCCCTAATTACTTCTTCAGGAACAAAAAGAAGGAATATCTGAAAGCTAAAATTAATAAACTTGAAACAAACAGTAAGAACAATAATATCAGAGACTTGTATACAGGCATCAATGACTTTAAGAAGGATTACATGCCTAGAACTAATGTAGAAGGATGAGAAGGGTGGTCTGGCTGCAGACCCGCACAGTATTTTGGCTATATGGAGGAATCATTCTCTCAGCTACTGAATGTACATGGGGTTAATGATGTTAGGCAGACTGAAATACATACAGCAGAGCCACTAGTGCCTGATCCCAGTGCCTTTGAGGTTGAGATGGCTATTCAAAAGCTAAGAAGGCACAAATCACCAGGTACTGATCAAATTCCAGCAGAATTAATTCAAGCAGAAGGCAGGACATTTCGTTCTGAGATCCATAAACTTATTAATTCCATTTAGAATAAGGAGGAATTGTCTGAGCAGTGGAAGGAGCCAATCATTGTACCTATTTATAAGCAGGGTAATAAAATGATTGTAGCAAGTATCGATGCATAACCCATTTGTCAACTACATACAAAATTCTATCCAACATCCTTCTGTCAAGGTTAACTCCATACGCAGAGGAAATTATTGGGGATCATCAGTGTGGATTTCGATGTAACAGGTCACCTACCGATCATATATTCTGCATTCGTCAAATGCTTGAGAAAAAATGGGAATATAATGAGGCAGTGCGTCAGCTATTTATAGATTTCGAGAAAGCCTAAGAGTCAATTAGGAGGGAGCTCTTGTCTAATATTCTCATTGAGTTTGGTATCCCCAAGAAACTAGTAAGGCTAATAAAAATGTGACTAAATTAAACCTATGACAGAGTCCGGGTAGGCAAACATTTGTCTGACACGTTTCCTATTAAGAATGGTTTGAAAAAAGAGATGCTTTATCGCCATTTCTTCTAAAATTTGCTTTAGAATACGCCATGACGGTTCAGGCAAACCAGGAGGGCTTGAAATTAAATGGTACACATCAGCTTCTAGTTTATGCTGATGATGTTAATGTATTGGGCGGAAGCATGCATGCTATAAAGAAAAATACAGAAGCTTTAATAGTCCTTACTAAAGGAGATTGGTCTAGAAGTAAATGCTGAGAAAACTAAGTACATGGTCATGTCTCGAGATCAGAATGCAGGACAAAATCACAACATAAAGACAGATTATAAATCCCTTGAAAGGGTGGAACACTTCAAATATTTGGGAACAACCCTAACGAATCGAAATACCACTCATGAAGAAATTAATAGCAGATTGAAGTCGGGGAATGCTTGTTATCATTCGGTGCAGAATATTTTGTCTTCCAGTTTGCTATCCAAAAATATAAAGATTAAGGTATACAGAATTATAATTTTGCCTGTTGTTTTGTATGGGTGTGAAACTTGGTCTCTCGCACTGAGGAAGGAACAAAGGCTGAGTAAGTTCGAGAAGAGGGTGCTGAGGATGATATTTGGGCCTAAGAGGGACGAGGTGACAGGGGAATGGAGAAGACTATATAACGAGGAACTTAATGCTCTGTACTCATCACCAAATATTATTCAGGTGATCTAATCGAAAAGAATGGGATGGGCGGGGCATGCAGTACGTATGGTGGAGAGAAGAGGTGCATACAGGATTTTGGTGGGGAGACCTGAGGGAAGGAGATCACTTGGAAGATCCATTCGTAGATGGGGGATAATATTAAAATGGATCTTCAAGAAGTGGAATGCAGTGCATGGACTGGGTTGATCTGGCTCAGGATAGGGATAGGTGGCAGCTCTTGAGAATGCGGTAATAAACCTTCGGGTTCCATAAAATGCGGGGAATTTCTTGACTAGCTGAGGACCTGTTAGCTTCTCAAGGAGGACTCTGCTCCATGGAATTAGTTAGTTAATCCCTAATTACTTCAAGGTGCATTAATTAATAAATAGGTCACGAATCCTTCCGCTAATTTCGCTCTCGTTTTGCCACAATGGTTCTACCATACCGCATTCGACACTACATAACCTAAACCTTGACACCGTGTGATAAACACTCGCATCACATCTCGTGTATCAATAAACAAATACACTGCAGCTAATCGTTCACTTCCTTTTACTAACTGTAAAACGAACTTGGCGACACGGCAGTGCATCGATACAATATGTATCACACTTTTCGTCACTAAATATACGAAAACATTTGGGTATGAGCAGTACTCACCTACTAGCTTAGACCACTGAGCAGAGGGTCTCCAGTCCGGGTAGTGTTTCGGAAATTGATCCCGAGTCCAGAAAGTCTGTAACACCACTTTGTAGACGGTGAGTTTATCTGGTTGACAGGGCTCTCCTCCCGCCTCGGGATACGGAGCCGCCATTACAATCACAGAATACCCCAGCACTGCCGCGCACAGAAGCATGAGCTCATTGCCTGCCATCTCGAACTTCCAACTCGCAGCGCAAAATCTCGAATGAAACTGGTGCCAAGCTAGGCTGCCGATATCGCTGCACGCGCGGCCATTTCGGCTACTCTCGGCTGCTTCCGTGGCATAACACAGTGAGCAGTGTGTTGGTAAACACACGCATTGAAATAGGGTGGCTTCGATTCGAAAAGCTAAGCGGTTGTTTTGTCATTGTCCAACAAACCGTAACAAAACATGGTGTCATAAAAAAATGCCACAACATGAATCTTCAACGTCGTGAAAACCTAATATCTTACACATACTTCATTGTAATTATTGTTTTCTGAGATCAACGTGTGTTCCCAAAGCTATTAAACCAGTTGAGAGATTTTTAGGAAAATTAGTACTGACGCTAGATCATTAGGGGTCACTCGTGATTTTTAATCTTCTAGAACCCTTAACCACAAAATATCAGACACACTAATTCATGAGGTAAGAGCGACACTAGCGCCATCTAATTTCAAGTCTTATACATGTGTACTATAACAGATAAAAAATATGCAGATTTTGAGGGTTTTTTGTAGAAAGTAAAAAAGGCAGCTGCATTATTTTTTTTACATCTTTATTCTTTTGTTCGATTGCGATAACGTATAAAGATTGGAACTAGAGATATGGGACCTAGTGGTGGTAGGAAGAAACATACCTGTTCTGTGTGAAATATTTTTATCAGTCAACAATTAGAAACATGACGAGGGTACGAAACTTTGTGGGTCATATCAGACAAATTCAGAGCAGACAAAATCAATCACTTCAAAAGAGAATGTATTAATAATAATGATGATGATGATGATGATGACAAAATAATAGATATGTATCTGCTCACCCATGAAACTGCGGCAAAAGTCGCTTGCTTCAGCGCAGATCGAACGCACAGGGAATGTGCATTTTAATACCTTCCATTTCCTTTTAACAGACTGTGCGGCAGAAGGCGGAAGTAAAATGTTATATAGGAAATTAAACAGGTTGCATTTTCTGTAGATACGGCTGTAATGATTTATGGCGCAGCTCCTACGTATAGACTGATAATTAAACATTGACACTTCTGAAAGAGAGTATTCCAAGAGAAATTCAAGTAACTCTCTATGGCCTTCATTTTTCTGGATTCGTATTCAGACTATTCTTATGCAGTAAGCGGTAATTTACGCTATGATTTATAATTTGCTTGTAGGAAGCATGGGTATGTTAGAAGTTTATTAAGCGAAGGAAACCTCTCTATAACATCACCTCCTGCAATAAAGTAGCAAGTCTCCTCCCACGCAGCGTATCTCTTGCCTCGCGTTTTGTGTGTAGTAGCTCATAAAATTTAGTAACTATTCGTTGTTGTTTTCCCAACGTGGGTGAAAAATTTTCCTTTTTCCACCTGTAATCAGACCAGTTGTAATATCCTCAGGTCCCCTATTCAATTTGAATAGTGGGAGTTTTCCTCCCGCTTAAAAGCTGGTGAGTGCAGGTATCCTCCCAAATTCTAGCACTAAGTGTTAAAAATGATTGCAGCTATGCCTTGACTCTCGTATACGTCATTCTTAGCGTGGTAATTAATTCATTACGTGATACTTTTACCTTTACTCTATCTCGAAACTCATTACCCCAATTTTAATAGTGAAAAACATTTCTTTTACATGTGTTCTGTTATGATATTCAGACTTATTCCCTACATGCAGAACATATCAGCATATCCCAGTGGTCGCGTGGTCTAAGGCGTGGGTCTATGGCCGCTCGCTTGCTGGGATTGTGGGTTCAAATCCCGCCGGGGGCATGGATGTCTGTCTCTTGTGATTGTTGGGTTTTGTCAGGTAAACGTCACTGCGTGGGGCTGATCGCTCGTCCAGAGGAGTCCTACCGAATAGGGTGTGTCTGAGTGTGATTTTGAAGCCTCAATAATGTGGAGGCCCTAGTATACTAATGGCTCTTGCGCTATGGAAGAAAAATAGAACGTATCAATTAATCATCTTTGATACCAAGGACTGCCGTTGGATGCATTACTGAGACTGTTTAATGCAGATTGCTTTTATAACAACGGTTACAATTTTAACATTTGCCTCCTAGAAAGGTCCAGTATCCAGAAGAATTAACCCGTAGGAAAAGAACTCTCTTTGAGAATTCGATTGTCCTTCAATTGGACGAAAACAACCTAGCCTTTTAACGGATACCGACGATTCTTTTACTGTAACCAAAAAGCCCACCAGTGGATTGTAGGTTAAATCAGGTGATCCGGTACTAATCTGTACGAAAACCTATTTCTTGAACACACGTATTTTATTATTATTGTTATTGTTATTATTATATTGTTATTGTACAATCATCATTATTTTACCACCATCGCCGCCCCTTCTTCAATTATCAGCACTAAATATTAAAATGGGGACACGCGGTTGCGCAGTTGGTTGAGGCACTGCGCTACAAGCCGGAAGGTCGAGGGTTCGATTCCCGATGGTGT
>JAKCWW010000987.1:12332-26010 GCA_026260175.1 Reticulitermes lucifugus | reverse complement strand
TAAAGGCGGCCGGTGCGTAGGGCTGACAACCTTACCACCTTCATGTGCCGATTGTCTAGAACTGGGAGCCTCAACATTCTGGAATACTAAGAGTCTGTCCAGGCCTGTAATGGGATTGCTTTTAAATATTCAAATGCAAAAAAAAAAACAGGCACTTCACTCTTAGGAACTGTCGCTACTTTTCGACAAATCTTGTATAGGGATATCACTCTGGAGACTTTAATCTAAATATTCAAAAATTAATTCCGGATGGAACTCATAAAGCCTACTTTTCTTTTGCACTGACTCCTAGTCCTACAAATTTCATACTTAGGGAAATATAAGTTTATGACATAATAACGAGATGCAGTGTACAGGACTCCATTAGGTCAGCTCACAGCTAAGTCAAGATTTTGTTGCTTTGCTCGTAAAGGTATTACTTGTTATAATCACAAGATAATATCTCCTTCTTCAAAAGAATTTGTCATCCAAACTAAGACGTCTGCATTCAGTAAAAAACTTCGTAAGTTCAGAAGTCTCACGCTGTCTGCACAACACTTTATGTTGTCTGGTTGTGATCTATGTCCGCACCAAGCTTCACGTTCCTAGCTCCAGTAATTTACTAGCTATCGCCGTCAGGCAGAAAGCTAAGTACGAATATGTATTTTTCTACATTCTCTGTTCTACATTCTACATTCTACACACAAAACTATTACCTCAAAGAAAGTTACATTATCTTCGAAGCTCTGTCACTATCCGTAACTTTATGACCCCAAGTTAAGCACCTCAAATATTGTGCATGCGCAATGTTTTTATTTTCGATTCCAGAAAAATTAAACATGGCAATGGAATGGTTTCTAATAAAACGACTTTCGTACGAAATTTTGTGAAGATGGTACAAATATTTAAAAGTTGAAAGGAAGAAGTCAAACACATACAGACAACACGGTTATCTCGAAAGACAGCTTCCTTCATTAAGGTAAAAATATTCCTAAATTAGGACTACAATTTATTTATATATAGAGTAAACCAGGGGCGTAAAAAGTTCCAAAAATCTAGGAGCCAGCTCAAAATTCTAAGCTCCAGAATGGAGACAGGAAGAAAGTTCCAAAATGAGGAACCACAAATAGTAGGCGCTACTGTACAAAATTCAGTCGTCACGGGGACCTGGCTTCTAGGACTTGCGCACCCCTCGGTTAAACTTATAAATAGAACGTGCAGTACCTGAAGGTATTCAAAACGTTACTCCTTTGTGAATGAGCAGTGGTGGAGTATAAAAAATTATATTAAATCTTCTTAAGGTCTTGCAGCTTTAGAGCACTATGAAATTCTTCCTCACATTTTAATTTTCTCATCATAAAATTTTATTTGCCATAAAAGACTGGAAACTCTAAATAAGTTTTATGTGACAACGCAAAGGGTTAAATTTTCACTGTACTGTGCCATTCAGTGATGTGTTGTATATTTCTCATTAACCCTTTCAAGACCACTGGTAAGTATATTTACCATCTCTTGTAACATTTATAAGTAAAAGCTCTGCCTCTTGTGTACTGGGTGTGTTATTTTTTCCGAAAGATTCTCACAATCAGCACATTATTTCCCTCAAAAACATTAGCTGATTAATCTTTCAGGTGGAGAGAGAGTATGTTCTTTGCAAGAGAGAAACTGGCTCTTTATAGACTTACACAATGTAGATGGACTTTAATTAGTTAACTCTTTCGCAAAGTGTTTCTATAGCTTATCTCCGCCTTTAGAATTCCGTTATGAAATAATATCACATAAAACCTAATGTCTACCTTAAAATTCAAACACTCTACCTTTGAAAAGAAACTTGTAGAATGCAGTTAAAAAAATGACATTTCTCGGTGTATATATAATCACAGCAGAACTGCTAAAAATCTAGATTGCGTGCAATTTTACACGCCATCTTCATGATATTCAGCTTGTTCCAGCCTCAACGCAAAACTTCATACTGTGCCATAGCTCAGCAGCTTAATCGCAATTCTCGCCTAGGGGATCGGGTTCAATCTGTGGTGGATAAACTGACACTCCGGAACCTTCGGTACCGCCCTCACAATTTTAATTGTACCAATACTCATTAAGAGCATCGCCCCCATTGCTAAGGGCTGGTGCAGTAGAATTAATTGGAGCCATAATACTAACGAACCTCTTTCGCAATTTGAAAGCAAATTTTAGTCTGCTTTATTAAGCATCAAGACTTTGCAGCGCATGAGGGGAGTGGATTTACAGCTCCACGCATTCTAAAACCTCGGCATTACATTGCTTCTTTATTCCTGGGGAAATTTCCCGCCGTAATATTCAATATGAAGTTGGGTGGGCCTCAGAGGCGGTCTGCGCACGGTAATAACAAGAAAAATTTTCTTATTTATGCTGGGGGTCTAACCACGGCTCCTCTGCCGTCCATCCAACAATCTAGTAACTATATCGACTGAGGCAGATCGGTCCCTCTCCTGCAGTTAACAGTGCATTTTAGGCGCGTTCGCAAAATTGCGAAAAGCGACTATTAGCTTCGTCGTGTCTGTCTGTCAGTCCGCATGAACCGCACTTCGAAATTGTGTCGAAATTGAAAGAATTCTGTGGCTTTATCCATAGCCCTGGCTTCTTCAAGGCCTTATGCTTAAGCTGAAGAATAATTTTACCTTCAGAACACAGAACACAAAAAATTAAGGACCTCTATTTACTAAAATATATACTGTGTTGATGTTAAGTATCTGTGGTTGTACACTTCAATATGCTTTTGACAAAATTACCGAGCTGAAATATTCTGAGTTATTTACTAGAACTCAGAAATACGAAACAACTAAGAGCTGCATTGTTTTGAATCAGCCTATGTTTAACTCACTGCTCGTGTACGAAAATGAGATGAATATCTCGTAATTCACAACTGACGTCTCACGTCTGTTCACTGTCAAATCTACCGTCTACAGCATTACAGTTCTGCAATGGGGGTAGCGCCTTAAATATTACCATAAGACGGATTTCAGTATCTTCTACACATTTAGTCTGTAAACTGGATTTCTATTAATCGTGATAGATGAAGCTATAACTTGACTTCTAAGTTAGTTAAGAATGTTTTATTACATTCGTAGGTAATACATTGTCTAAAGACACGGTGACTGTGGATAATAGATTGAAGAACATGTGGAAAGAGCGGTCGCTGACTATTTTAAGATAATATCTTAAATTTTCTTAGCTCTACACGCACTCCATCGATACAACTATTTACCAGATAATTATTGTATCTTTTACACCATGAACGAAGAGAAACATTGGCCCAAGATTATGAGAAATCGTGAGTACGTTTGAAACTGCTTCACATTCGTATTCGTTCTAATCCCTACCGGCGAACAACGAGCCTTTCTGAACGATTTCAGAGTTCGTCGGTTTCTCCAGGCAAATAGATCTCACTCCCTAGAGAAATTAGTAGTTGTTAAATATAAAAAACTTTAAAGATTCTGTAGATGATTACCTTAATGACATTTTTTCAATTATCTATTAATGACCAAGGATAAGTATTTAGATTTTGGTTGTGTTGTAAGAATGCCTCATGGGCTCAAAATTATTGTGACTACGGGAAGTTGTTCTCCCGAAATACCGAACTACCCAATATCTAGGGGTATAACAGGGCCATCCTGCCTCCGGGACTCATAAGTACAGAGACTTTGTCCTCTAGGTTGGGAGTTGGGTGAGAGGCTGACGACTTCTCCCTCTGAACCATCACATGTCTCGAAGCTTGAAGAACATGAGGCTAAGTTTCGATACTGCGCTGCAGCGTTATAGAAGAAGAAGAAGAAGAAAAGTATTAAGAGGAGGAGGAAAAGGGTGTTGCAAGCAAGCAGGGCTGCAGATTCTTGAATTACGAAAGTCCAAAGCAGTTACCTAGCAGCCGACGTTTACAGTGTTACAGTTACTGTAAGGGGTGTTGTAACTGCAGGGTACATTAATGGACCATATCCCTTCGAGGAGAATAATGTGAATGTGACAGCAAACTTGAACACTACCCAGATATGTTGCAGAACTTTCTCATTCCTAAATTGCAGCGTAGGGACATAGTGCTAGCAGAAACACGGTTTTAGTAGGGTGGAGAAACTTACTGTACTGCGTAATTTTTATGAAATTTCTGAGGGAACATTACAAGGAAAATGAATTTCTCGATTTGGGATTCTTTCGGACAAATTCTTCAAAAAATCTTAAAAAACTAATGTAACTTCTTATTTCATGTTATCATATTCGGCTTAGGTATTCATTCTTTTCCTGGTCCTCTACAGTAAATAATATTTGCATTTCATATGCATCTTTAAATAACACATAAATCTGTCAAATATCGCAGTTTTAAAGGCTCATTGAAGAACTAATCATCAGATAGACTGAGAACTCTTTAATGTGGCATATAAAAGCAATTAAAGTGCCAGAGCCTGTCACAGTTGTTTATCCAACACTCCTTCTGCATCTGAGTGGGAATACTTCAAACTATAAAGAAATCAAAACTTTCTTTCTCTTTGTCTAAAAGACAAAAAACTGCGAATGGCATAAGGGAGAAAATTGATAGATTAAGTTGGTTTTTGCACCAAGACAATCGGTTCATTTCAGCCGCAAAGAGAGAAATGTGATTGGATGGGAGATGTCGTGATGTCGCGCACTTTGCAATGTGGCAGCGGAAGCTACCGACTGGCTTCTGCCTGGAATATAAAGTAACTACGTGTCTGTCAACAAAGAAACCGCGCAAAATGGCGGCTGTGAAAAAAGTGATAAGCGTGAGAATCTTTATTTCCCAGTTATGTAACATCCAGAAATATTATTAAAAAAATTCAAATATTTATGCGCTATGAACGTGAGAGTTATGACGCTTTATAATCTGGTAGGTGGTTACCAACACCTGAGGGGAGATTGTTGTCTGTATCATTAGATAAAGGCGGATAACATGGGTAGTTTGGAATCAGCAATTACATTACTTTGGAATTCCAGAGTGGGTAGATTAACAGTGACATAATACAAGATAAATTTAACTGAAGCAGTTGATATATTATGTAAAGAACTTGAGACTCCTTGGTGTTGGGGGGATGACGCCAATAATTAACATGGTAACTACAAGACTTCTGTGTTGTGACTGAATGTTCCTTAATATACTTGGAAAATTCAAACTTTTCCAGAACACAAGCAAAGGACCTCTTAGGGTTGTGGAATTCCAGATATGATTTAGTTAATTATTGGAATTTTTGAAGTCACAGGATATTTAAATAGTCACAAATTTAAGGCCCAGCTTTATCAGTCATTGACACACACAGGTATCTGAGTCAGGAGTAGCTTGACTGTGTAGACGAAGTATGGTAGTGATGTTACGAGGCATACATTTCAAAAATGTAAAAATGTGGGCAGATTTTGTGCATAAGTCAGTGATCAAACTACTACTGGCAGCTGTCCATTCTAATTGTTCATATTTTTCCTGAAATTTTGTATGGAGAAAATTGATCTTCAGTATAACACTGAACTCAGAATTTCAACGATATTGTTCTCAGTGTACTCTATAAACATACTTCTCAATTAAAGCTATAGAATGAAGGTTTTTATGTACAATATTTTGAGGAGAATATTTGGACCGAAAGTGGAGGAATAACACGAATTTGAAAACGACAACATAATGGTAATTTTCACATTTTTCACTTACAATCGAATACTATCAACGTGATAAATTCAAGGAGATGAGACGGGAGGAATTTGTGTTACGATTGAGGAAATGAGAAGTGTTTGAAAAATTTTTGTCACAGTACTTTCAGGGAAGAGACAAATTTGGAGGTCTGATCATAGATGGGAAGACAACATTAAAATGTACCTTCATGAAGTGCAATATGAGGATAAGGACACTCCAAAAAGTGTGGGATAAAGTCCACTGCGGGTTACTGTGACTACTAAAATGAAACATCACTTTGCATAAAAGGCGGAGAATTTCCTTCTCAGTTATTATGTTGTCAGCTACTGTACGGTGTTTGAATCGTGACTTTACTTTTACTGCAATATTTGAACACTAAAAGATTAGGAGTTTTTACCTAATATGTTAGTCCAAAAGCCTTGCATTTGCGAAGAAGTTCTGCAGAAATTGAATATCTTCCTCCAAAATATTGAGTGGTATCCTACAATATTCGGAATGCACAAATAACACACCAAATTTTCCCAAGTTTTATATCCGATATCACAATTTTTTTTTTTTTTTTTTTTGCTTCGTGGGTTAACTGATGACTCTATTTCCCTGCCAGTGTCTACGTAAACTTAAATGAGATAACGGAATGTTTAATTCTAGTAAGCAGGAAAAGCGATTGATAAGGAAGTGACCGTGGCCTATTGAAAGTGCACTATTGCGTCATACTCTTTGAAGAATTTAAAGGAAACCATGATACATATACTATTTGAACGCAGTTAAGTCTCTGAATATGTACTTACAAATCCTCCTGCTATACCCCGGTTACTTAATTAAACTTGTGGTATTTCATTGCTGCATTGATTTATTATGTCATTTGCTATGGTTAGGCTCTCACATTTCTAGCGGCATACGAGCTTCTATGCGGTCAGAACTTTGATGTAACCTCGGTGACGCAGAACTCCAAGCATCCCATGGCTGGCATTAAGAATTGTCACATGTCGCTTGCTGTAGCGTGGCATGTCCACTGTTCTGCAGAAACGTAAAAAGTTACTGAGTTTATTTTTGTCCCGTTGAAACACGGTAAGCATACTGTCGCTTTCTTTCCACGCTGCTTAAGTAAATGAACATAAAATGTTCGTCGGCATTTTTAAACTTTCATCAACTCAAAGGTTTTCGAATAAATTTGATACCTTTCCACGAATTTCGAATCTGATTAGGAATACCAAACTTTTTGGTTATTATTTCTTGGATCTCTTATAATGTGTGTTTCGAAAATTATATACGTTGCTGTCATTAGGCCTGCAAGAGAGTGGAGTCAAGACATTATATCCTTCAGTCTTGGGCCACCTCTCATGGCAGAAATAGTTCCGTTTCCAAAATGTTACCGTTTGTGCAAGAATAAGATAAAAGCTTATGTTCAGAAAATGAACATTTATTGCAATATAGCCACTATGAGCTATTAGAAGTAATTTCTCCTGCATTCCCATGTCACTGGCGATAAAGTAGAGACTTGTTTCCGATCTCTCTGTACGGGAAATGATAAAGATGAATGTTACCTGAACTGGTTTGTGGGTAATGGTGTAGAGCAGGGGTGGCCAAACTTGCTTAACGTAAGAGCCACATACGATAAACTTCAGATGTTTGAGAGCCGCAAGACATGAACAAATATTACACACACGTTTCTATTGTTACATGCATATTTTGTTACAAAAATTCTTAAATATATTTACTCACCATGAACATTAAACTTACGTTTTAATCCAGTGGACTCTCAGTTTATACCCTGTAAATAATTATAAAGCTTAAAATTTTTATTTATCTTTTATATGAATTCTAATGCAAAAAGGAGCTCAGCCAACATACCTTCCTCGAGCCGCACATTATACGTCAAAGAGCCGCATGTGGCTCCCGAGCCGCGGTTTGGCCACCCCTAGTGCAGAGTGTTTATAACACGGTGAGCAGTGGACCGTGATCCTCTGTTACTACAATTAATTTATATGAAACTGGAGGCACAACAATTTATTTCTATAAGATTTCTTTGATTTTATCCTCCCATACATGCCTAGGTCATTTCTTCCTACCAAGGTTGTAAATAAAATTGTAGTATGCTTGCTTTTCTCGTTACACTCCATATGGGTGACATGAACATTACCTTATCCGTATTGCTTCTATCACTTTAACAAATATATTATTTTAAGGAATATTAAAATAGCGGGCTGATACTTTAAGATTTCACTTATGGGCCTACGTACATTCTTACAGACATACATACTTGCATAATGTGTACATACATACAAACTTACGTACGTACATACGTACATGTATACAAACATACATACATACATACATACACACATACATACGTACATACATACGTACATGTATAGAAACATACATACACACATACAAACGTACATATATAAGTACATGTATACAAACAAACATACATACATACATACATACATACACACATATGTACGTACATACATACGTACATACAAACATAGAGAAACACGCACGGACCCGCCTTTTATTCTTCTGAATCGACGTAGACCTACAGTGATTCTTGGCTTACGTAATGAAAATTTATCAACTAAATGCATTGCATATCGCTAAATAAAGATATATAAGACAGATTATTTTGACAGTGTGTGGTCATAGTTTGGCTTAAAGTACTGTCCCGAATATGTCTGTAAGGACTGAAGAAAGCCCCTTACTATCGGGATAGCTCTGGCCCGTGGGTCGTATGCTGCACAGACCTCTTCTAGTTATTGCGTTTGAAGTGTGTTTTCCGTGAACTAATGTAGGCATCATGATAACCTTTTGTTAAGCGAAATCTAGACTAACCTCTTAACTATCTGCCTCTTATCACTGTCAGGATTTGAAAAGCACTTCATTTCTCGCTGTTTCATTTGTACGAAAGCCAGGATGTCTTGTTACTGACAGCAAATAGGAGATGGTGTGGAACAAGAGTTTATTCTGAGAGGAAGCCAACGACAATGGTCGGAAGGTAGTTTCTCCCATATGCTCTCTGAATACAGTATATTCTCTTAAAAGATTTGCTGTCAGATACCCTAAATTCATGTTTTTCCCTTAAAAGTGAAATACCGAATTTCACAGCAAAAGGCAGCAGTTAATATATATTTTTTCTATAAAAATGTAGATTTTCTCTTTTCATATTTTTATAAAGGAATATAGAGAGAAAGAATGTGAAGACATAACAAGTCGACGACTTGGTAAGTCAGTTTCAAGTATTGAGTTATCCAGGTCCTGAGCAATGCTCACTGGCCTGGATGTACAAGAAGGGATCTGTAGACGCACGTTACATCGCAGGTTCTGTGGACTTTTGTAAGAAATAAAGGCTCCTTTAACAAAATTAGTAACTTGAGATACGGACCACGGGATTTTGGTACAGTGTTCAATTGCGAACTCTGGAAATGTAATTTGGCGCTTCCCACTGTCAGAGGTTTAATGCTGGTGACCTTAAACCAGTAGTGCTGCATGAGGGGTATGCTGTAGCACTTAGGGAGATATTTAAGAATTTCCTTGTATTTGGATTAAAACCAAGAAAACCTGTTTCGGGACGATCGTTTGCAGGACGTTCCGGATTTATCCTGATTTCTGACCAGCAGTCAGGAAAACATAATTTAAAAACTCCTGTGTTTTCCTCTATCGTGTGTGCTCTTGGTAATAATACAGTACATACAGAAAGCCCTTAGATCGTAAAATTACATTGGCTCTGCTATGGATGAGAAAAAAAAGAAAGCAGCAGAATGTTTCAAGAATCTAAATAAATTTGAAAAGCTTGGAAATACCAAGCTATTTCCAATAAATAAACTGGTTTTGGATATTGTTCTGTTGTTTTCAAATCCATTGCCCATCATACAATTCGTATGGATGTTTTTAAACATCGTCAGCAGCCATGGCTTTCGCAATCGGGTTGCATAATTCCTTGGTTTTATCCAGTGTATGGACTAAACTAGGTATTATCTATGGACTGAGTTCTCTGAAATTCTGACCGATGATTTCTGCACAGATGCATCTTTGGGGCCTTTATAAGTTAAATATCTATGCCATGAAGCTCTACTCTCCATGAAGTGGCTAGGCGTCTAAGTGGGGTGGAGCCACTATTCGTTTTCTTACATTTGCCTAACGACGAGTCATATTGCCACATTTGTCGCATGTGACACGTACGGGGAAGAGGAGAGTTTCTGACAGGGTTTGATGGAAAGCACTGAGGGAAAGAGACAACTTGAAGGACCTAGGCGTAGATGGGAGGATTATATTAAAATATATTTTAAAGAAATATTTTGAAAGGGCGTGGACAGGATTGATCTGGCTTAAGGTACGGACAAGTAGCATGCTGTTGTGAACACGGCAATGAACATTTGGTTCCGTAAAATGCGGGGAATATATTGGCTACCTGAAGAAGAATTGACTTCTCAGGAAAATGTCTGATCCATGGAGTTAATTTGTTAGTTAGTTAGTGTCGAGATGGGATTCACCCAAAATCGGACATAGAAAACTTTTGCATGGCCAGGCGCCTAAAAATTCCAGAGTTGTGTTTGCTGCAGTTCCCTATGCAATGTTGTTGCGGCAGTCATCAATGGTATTTTGGATATTAATTTTCAGACATTTATTTTGGACGCTCTGCAGGTTTCTGATGAATCTGGAAGTTGCATTGCACCAAACCGGCGCAGCATATTTTACGATAGATGTTAGTGAGATCTTATGTCCTCTTAGTGTGTTGATGACAATTAGTAAATTAATTGACCTGAAATTCTTAGGGGTTTTGTTCCTATTAAGTTTGAGGTGCATTAGCGTTTTCGCTAGCATCAAAGAGTTTGGGAAATATTAAAGCTTTAATGCTGCATAAATAACATTTGAAATTACTTGAAACGGCGCTTTAGGAAGAAAGTTTAAGATCATATATTGAATGCTATCGCATCCTACAACTTTTCAGGTAACCAGATGTCTATTTAGCTATTTCTGGAAAGCTAGAAGGCCTAATTTCTTTCATAATGGGTTTCTTACCACATCGACCACTTATCATGTGTCTCGTCATGAAACCCTTCTAAAGAGCCGGTTGTTTGTTATAAATACATCCTACACCCTGTCTGCGAAGGCATTAAATTTCTCTTCGCCTTTTATCGCCACGACATTTTCTAGCTTCATTACCGAAGGAACGTTCGAACTTCTTCGGGAGAACCATTGATCATAATACAGATTTATTCTGTCTTCCTACTGCGAACGTAATTGATAACACATGAAATATTATGACACTTTTGCCGTTATGTGCTGATTGTTTAAGTAATGTGCAAACACCCTTGTTGACTTTCTGGACGCGATTTTAAATTTCATTCCCCTATTTATTTATTTACTTATTTATATGTTTCATTATATGCGAGTATTTAAATTTATTCTCAGCTTTATATTACGTGAAAATATTTGTTGCTTAATTAGGTGATTAATTAATTAAATCAATCCCAAAACCACAGGTAGGGAACTGCATGCTCTATTGCTTATATATTTTGACATTGACTAAGCAAGAAACGACATCCAGAGCAGATAACGAATGCTTTAGATAGTACTAAACAAAACTATTGTAGTGCTAATAACAGATATTAATGTAAAGCATTCAATTCAAGGGAGTGCCTGCGCTTTTATGCAGGTAGGCCTGTACTCTTTGTGATGCAGTATGTATTTTGGACAGAAGCCGCTGTGACATGGACTCTCAATATCCGTACCAGTTGTCAAGCCCCTTTCATTGTTCAGTCTATGATTGATCAACACCGCTCATTCATATTCTCGTGAACTGAAGCGTCATTCCTATGGTTAAAGCGATAAAAGATCATTTACAAAGCTTAAAAAATGAATCACTCAATGCCAAGCTTCCTGCTAATGAACAGGTGTTATACCACTGTTGAAGACGAGGGTGAGAAATTTACCTTAAAAGGTAAAGTGATGTTCAGTCTTCTTTGTCTGAATGTAAATCAGTTCATTCATCCTGTATTCTGTCTTCCGACAGGTCCGTAGCCTCTTCCAAAGCGAGTTCTCCACACAGTGCGATCTAGCGCTTCTTCTTTCAATTTCCAGTATCTTCACTTTTCCTTAAGGTAATCCAGTAGCTGCTTACGCCTTCTTCCTCGTCGTCCCGTCATTTCTATCCTTCCGTCCAACTTTCATTCAATCACGTGTCTTAGAAGGCAGTTTCTACGCAATATGTGACCAATCCAGTTAGACTTTCTTTTTTTATTGTATATAGGTAGTAACTTTAAATATATTTGAGTAAAATTTGATAATACTAATATAGCAAATGTACGTATAACGTAATATTTAGACGCTTTCGCATTTTTCACCCTGATATATCCACTTAGTTTTTGCTGTTCACATTTATATTCTGCTTCTTATGGTTACAAACGTTCTTTTATAAACTCTATGTAAAATAAATATCCATTTCTTTCAGGGTCCTGTCAACCAGCACCATCGGTTACATAACATTTTTGGCCAGCATTCTAGAACATTCACACCAACAAGAATTTTAACTTGAATTGCTTATTTTATTCGATAAAGAGCGCTTTGCTCCTCTGCGAATTAGAAAGTGTTTTTAAAACGAGAGTTACAAGCTTTGTTTCAAAAGCTTTGACAGGCTTTCTACGTAGCGAAGTGAGTGTGTGTGGGTTTGAGATCAGTTATTTCTGACCTTTATTACATTTCAGCCCAGATATTTCTGTATTTCCTTTCATCTCTGTAGATTTGGACAGAACTCATAACCATGTCTATATATAACTGGAATTCAAATATACCGTAATGAGAGGAACTGGGATGTGAAATTTTGCAAAGTCGAAAAAAAGTCAAAGTGAAGTAAATGCTTGGGTACATGTGGTTTGGAATCTTTTTAAGTTAAAAGGATCATTTAAATTACATACATTGAATTAGTACCACGTAACGTTTAATTGTATTTTAGAAAATAGAGAAGTAGAGAGTAGAAGAAATTTATATTTTGAGGACTTACCTGTTACGATGTTGCCAAAAATGACACATTCATCACATCAATTGAAAGTAAAAGAGAACGAAAAGAAAACATAAAATACATGATTAAAAATAAAAAATTTTTACAGTCTTTGAGTCTATAGATAAAAATTCATCATCATTGTTATTATTCCTCATACGTCACAATTCTAAAATGTGTCCAGACATCCCGGTTTATTCCGTCTTTATATGTGTTGGTGTCTCCGTCTTAGCCTTGGTCGACCTACAGATATATTCATACATATATGTACATACATATATACATATATATTCATATACGCTAAATTGCGTATGTTGCTCGTGCTTAATAAATCTTTTGACCACTACATAATTATCATAAGTAATGAAGTTACTTTTATAAACCTCTCTAGAATGAAGTTAGTGACTTTTCTCTTGAGATCCCCGATTTCCTTAATAGCGAAACAGGCGTAAGAATGGTAGTCCTGTAATGGTTGTTACAAGACGCTCGTTTCTTCTCAGATTCTAGTCTCCTGATAAGACACATGGCTTTGAATGTTGTTTCCCAAGTTTGGGAGAAAATTGTCGTCTTCATCTTCGGGACTGAATATAGATTCTTACCGCTGTGAGAACCTCAAATTTTATCCCTCTTTCTGTCTCTCGGAAAACTTTATAAACATCTTCTGTTTCCTTGTAGAGTTTGTAACTCTGTTAATTCTGTCAAACTATTATTTCCAATTCACATTATGACACAGTAAAATACTCTTTTTATAGTATATAATATTCTCATAACCTGATAAATTTCTCGTATATAATTGTATACACTTTATCCTTTATGTCATGCTTTTAAGCTGTAATTGAATTTATCCCCAACGACCCCTTCATGGTCAATAATCTGCTATCCTTACTAAGAGTAATTTATAAAATGTAGATTCTAATTTATCTTCATCATCTTTCTTGTTAGTAATGACGATTAGCATAGGCTGAGGATGTTCGATAATAGGGTGCTGAGGAGGATATTTGGGCCTAAGAGGGACGGGGTAACAGGGGAGT
>JAKCWW010000987.1:0-12045 GCA_026260175.1 Reticulitermes lucifugus | reverse complement strand
CTAGCTGACGACCTGTTAGCTTCTCAAGAAGGACTCTGCTCCATGGAGTTAGTTAGTTAATGACGATTAGAGGTTCTTAATGTCATGTAATTTACCGTTACGTATTCTACTTCAAGGCCCCCTCACGGTGTTTTTAAATTTTGAAAGTGTACTACAGACACCTAAATAAGATGTTGGATCGCAGAGATTTTTGTTACACGAAAGAATCAGATGAAAATTAGATCTGTAAAAACGGTGAATGAAATGAACATTTAGAGGCATTTGACAGGAACACAATAGCTATCAGATCAAGTGTATACAGAGTAACTACATGTAGCGGAGTCCTTCTTGACAAGTTAGATTTACCAGACTTATCCGAAGACTATTCTCTTATTTGTGGAACCCGACACTTTATCACCGCCTTCCTATCGCAATTCAAGAGAATCCAGGCTAAACTTTCAAAATCATACTTCTTTAAAGTATAATTTAGTATTTTCTTCCTCAATATGCCTGAGCGTTTCAATTAGTCTCTTTCACGTTACATATTAAACAATGCATGCGTTGCTTGTCGCCCCATACACGCTACACATTCTTTCCATCTATTTGTCCTTATTGGGTTAGCCTAATAATGTTGTATAAAGCGACGGAAAGTTAAGCCTCTCATTAAGTAATTTTCAAAATAGGTCTATCACGCTCGTCTGTATTTTGTCCAGTTCTTCCCAAACACCCCCCCCCCACCTTCTCCACCACCATCCGTCTGTGTGCTTCTTTTACGGTGAGAGGCGACGTAAAGTACTACCGTGAAACAAGGAAATACCAGTGTGAGTAGGCCTAACTGTAGCAATGGTACTTGTAGTAATATTACTAGCAGCAGGCCCTAGAAGCAGATTTGCCTTTAAAAATACGGTTGTGTTTGTAACTACTATAGGCATAAACAGCTTTACCGGACGCTGAAACGTCGTCACATCGTGCCATTGTAGATTGTATTGATGTCAAGACACTTCATCAACTGATTAATAAGTTGCAGCGCGACCGGTTTGATGTGCGGTCCATAAAAGTAATTTAGGCCCTCGTACGCAGGAGCGCAGGCACTCCACCATCGCTGCCATTAATTCTGCGGGCTCAGGCTTGTCACATTATCAGTACGAGCTACGAGTAAGTGCAAAATCGAAGTGACATTTTTCATTTCGACTTATATGGAAAATGACACAGACACATGGTAAATCATGTGACCTGCTTATTGCAGCTTTGGCCAGCAAAAGGAAGTAGGCTTATATCCAAATATTGCGTACTGTATTTCTTACGGATTTCAGAGGACTATGTTCCGATTTTCTTAAATTTGAATTCACTCAAGCATTCTGCAGATAATCAAAAGGGGATCACGTGGGCGGTGCAGGTGAGAAGCATGTGTTAAATAGGAAATGCATTAACACGGAACTTCCACTGGCGAATCCTGATATGGAAGTCAGGTGTAGCGGAAGGGTAAACAATGCGGTATTTTACCGTTCCGCTAGAACTGACCTCCGGATCAGGATTCGCCACTGAATGGGGGTCCTAGGCCTATAGGCCTATAGGAATGAATAATTAACTAAATACAAAAATAAATAAACATCTCCATGGAGCATAGTCCTTCCTGAGAAACTAACAGTTCCTCAGTCATTCACGAAACGCCCCTTATTTTATGAAACCCGAAAGTTGATTGACTTTTCAAAAATAGCCTGCCACTTATCCCTATCCTGATCCGGATCAATTCAGTCCATACCCCCATCCCATTTGCTGAAGATTCATTTACATTTTATACTCCCATTCATGCCTAGGATTTACAAGTTGTGTATTTCCCTCAGGTTTTTCCGCCAAAACCGCTCCTCTCCCCCATCAATTCAAATTTATCAATCGAAATATTCCTATTAAAATCGTTCTGAAGTCGTATACAAATATTTTCCTCTTTTCTTTACCTACAACTTTCAAGTAAATTCAACTCTTCCTATTTGCGAAATAAAACTTTATTAATAGTTTTTTACCTCTCCACACACGTTATATTCTCTTCAATCCCACTCTCTATTTTTTCAGCACCGTAAAGTGACAGTAATTGAATTGGCGGCAGATACGGATGGTGTACTTAACAAATTAATTTAAAAAATCCCCGGCGCTGTATGGCATTAGGCCCTACAATTGCCCTGCTTTGATGTAACCCGAAGTTTCGTTACCGTGTTCACAAAATCCCACCATTATACTTAATATTGAGCCAGTCAAACCCATTCAACGGCTTCAAACCACATTTACTTAAGCATCATATTTATTTTATTCCTTACATGCCAAGGTCTCCAGAGTGACTTATTTCTTCAGAATTGCGGAGCTACTTTTTATGCACTTCTCATCTCGTCATGCTGCTGCATATCCAACGTACCTCTACTTCTTAGATACCTTTATTAAGAGTGTCAAATCCCAAATAATATTCCAAACATACGAAAAGGGAACACACGTGCTGGCATACACAACACACGTCTACCATTCCGCATCGGAAAACATCGAGTGGAAACGCAGTGCATAAAAACGTACAATGCTAGCAAAAGAAACTGAAACCATCTGGACGATTAAAATGGTCGATAGGTCGCGATAATAATAACAACGGAACTCTCTCAAAGGAAGCGCCCATAAAAATAGACCATTTCAAATCCCCTGCGGCTATATAGAACAAAGCGCATCCGCTTTTATTTTTACAGATGCCATTAAATTAATCAATGCGATTTTTAACGTGTAGGCCTACAGTTCGATGTGAAAGTTCAGTGCGTAACAAAAATTTACAAAGTTTAAATCCTTCATGAAGGGATAAGGAGTACCAGAGGACAAATTACATGATTGAATGAAAAGGCTTAAGATTGATTAAATTTCCGCAGAATCCTGTTGGCTTCAAAGACACACCAAAACCACAAGACGCTGTAATAGCAGAAACGTTGAAAGAGGCGGTTTGTTTTCCGTACGCGAAATACCGAGAGGAAGTGCGTCATGTTGAGCATCACGAGTATTTATTGTATGCATTTGAACTACGTCTTTATTATCGACAATTGGACAGAATTAGCACGCACATTCAGCATGAGAAGTGGGTAAAAAACTGCTTTCGGAAAACGTAAAGTAAGGAGTATTAAGCCTAAGCCTATATGAGATTTTAATATTAATTTGTTTTAAATACATATTGTGATAAAGAAGATCATGTCGTGGCTCAGGCAGTTAGACGCTGGTTTCTTACCGCAAAACCTCGGTTTTACTCCCTGGCAACTCCAAATGACACGCGTGGTGACAACATGACATTAGAACTGGCTTTTATACAAGCTTCTGCGATTTTCCTCAGCTAATCAACACTGCAGTCTATCCCGGTGGCCGCGCGGTATAGGCGTGGGTCTGCGGCCGCTCTCTTGCTGGGATTGCGAGTTCGAATCCCGCCGGGGGCATGGATGTCTGTCTCTTGTGAATGCTGTGTGTTGTCAGGTAGAGGTCTCCGCGTTGGGCTGATCACTCGTTCAGAAGAGTCCTACCGAGTGTGATCGTGAAGCCTCGATAATGAGGAAGGCTTGGCCCACTAGGGTCTCTTGCGCCATGGAAGAAGAATCAACACTGCACCATTGCTCCTTTCTTACCTGTAACCTACCCTTACATTGTGTAATAGCCCTGACTTGGCAGGAATTTATCACATTTCCGATCTTTAAGTTAGGTGCTTCATTTCCGATCCGGCACTTGCCTAGTTACGGGGTAAGAAAGTTAAGTGTAAGGGCGTGAAGCTGTGGACAGTTGTGAAAACGAGAAACACTCTGTCACTGGCTGCTAGTCACTTGCCTTCTCTCTAAACTTTACATACGGTTCAGTTTATTTTACTTATCCAAACAAAAGATAAATTCTCTAAATTAATTTACATTCCCTAGTTCTCTCAAACTCGAGCTCTGTCCGTACGGTTACAATATCTCCCCTTGAAATGAAACTCAAAGAGTACAAAGTACGATGACAAGGTTCGTTTAAAACATGGTAAATTTCTTGACCTTCTAAGCGAGTATGGGCTCTGAAGCCTGACCCTTCACATGTTGTTAATCGTGAAAGTTTGGCAGTAGGCCTATAATACACATTGCTTTATGCACATATCTAAAGTTATCGACAACTTCCAAATAAAAAGTGGTTTAAATTAACCTAAAAACGAATTTAATTTTTAATTATTCCTAAAGTACACAGGCTTGCTTACAGAACTCCCTGAAATATAAATAAGCCTTCGCGGAAATTTTCCATCTCCAGTGCACTGTGAATTTTAAATCACAATTCAGAGAACTGAATTCGTACTACGAAATTTCCAACGGAATAAAATGTTTAAACATTCGGCCTGATATGATCCGAAGGTGCTCTCTGTATTTTGTGGAATGCTTCATGCTTACAGCATGAGTGTTCTGGCGCTGAATCTGTTTCATCTGCACACAATTATGTGAAAAATGTTCCAATCAGCTTCATTGTGTAGGAAGGTATTGATATTGATCAAGCATAGTCCAGTCTATAGGAATGGCAGATTTACTACCTGTGGTACGCAAACCCAAAGAAGAGACAATGAAGGGTAATATATAAAATAATTACAGAGGTTATAACAACCACTTGAACAACTATGATTTCTGAATTTAACAAGTGCGAAATTTTGCGCACAGTGGTTTAGAGAAGTTTGTCTTCATTCTATGATAGTGTATTATAACTAAATTATTCATATTTTATTTGAAATCAAATGTTTAATTGTATGTGTGATGTATCGTAACATTTTACGAAATTTTATGATTAATTAAGTGGAAAGTATAAACTGAAGCTTCGCTTGCAAGTTTCAGTATAACATACTCTTACAATGTGTGCTAGAATGGCCAAAGGAAAACCACTAAAACTAAAGCATGTCTTTTCTTCAGGCCGATATTCAAGTATTAGATCTCAGAAATAAAAAGGAGGCTGGGGAAAATTAAAGTCATCATGGATGAAGGCCATGCAGCCTGGTACAAACTTGACAACGCTTCTGAGTAAAGTACTTCTTCCAGCTTCAGAGTAAAGAGTATTCTTACCAATATTTCAGAACTTACTACCTAAAGCAGTAAGTTCCATTGAAAAGAGGCAAATTTATATCGGACTACAGTTTCTATTTTTGTGAAGCAGCAGCCAAGTCGGGTCTAGGGTTCATCGTTGTTGAGGTTTCTAGATCACACACAATTAGACACATGCACCCGGCAGGACTCCTCTGAATGAGTGATCAGCTAGTCGCAGAGGTCACTACCTACACAGCACACAACAAGCACAAGAGGTTACATTAATTATATTTCAGTATTGTTCCTTGTCACATCCCTGAAGACCTCAAACCTCACGTAATGTTAGCCTAACATATTACTCATACCAACTCACGTTACTACTAGGAGTAAATATTTTGATGATGGAAAAACTGACAATCACTGAGAAATACTGCATACTGGTCAAAAATAGCTGTTATAAAGTTTGGTGCCTCTGGCGATTTCTTTTAAAAAATTATGTGGAACATATTTTTCTTTCCAGTGGAAATATCTCCATTTATTTTTCATCTGATGAAACTCATTTACATAATGTCAAGAGGTACATACACCTAAAACCGTAAATTATATGGACATTTTTGTTAAAACTTTCTTTGTTACTTTTAGAGTCTTGCTACATCTTGACACATCATGCATAGAAATTAGAATACTTCACTTCCTTGTTGATTTTTCCTAGCACCAATTTTCTCAGTGTTTTCCAAAATTGTTTTACAAAGGCCATATCAGCTGCTGGTATAGGAGGTAGCACTGACTTAAAATTCTTTCCTTCTCCTGGAAGGCGCAAAAATATTTTGATGATGGCTGCAATGTTCACATTTGTTTAAGGTGTTGTACTTCAGAGCGATTAATTGTTCTTTTTTCATTTCTCTCACTATCTTAAGTTCTTTGTATTCAGAATCAATCTTTAAGTGGTATCTGAGTCAAGGTAAGTTTTGTTGGGTGAACAGAAGATGTTTAACTTCTTAAGGCACAAAAAAAACCCAAACCTTTGCTGAACCAATGCCTCTCCAATATTTTTTTCTACCTAAGAGTAGTTTTTTGGCTACTGAATTGGAAAGGACAAATAAAAAAATTGTGGTGAGAGTGCAGGAAAGGGGTTTGTGTATATTAAGGACTGGTTCAAACCAATCTTCTCTCTCTTTCTCTAGCTTGACTCCTTCATATCTTTGTCCTTAAAACCCTTCTCATTTACACCAGAGACTGCATCATTTTGCTGTACAAAATCACATCCAGACCCATTGGTCTATGGTCTTTACCTGTCCACTTTATACCATAAATCGTAACACAGTTGTTGGTGTAACAGAATTTTATCCTGCATATTGCAAGGATCAGGTTTGACAATAAATTCACTGGTTTGGGGTTGGGTTTTACACAGTTTCCTAAGTATTGCACTTAATACAGTGGCTGTAAGGTTAACCAGTCTTTCCAGACCCATTCAAAACTGCACAATAATTTCTTCCCTCTACAAAACAATGTGTTGTGAATTTACAACAATTTAATTTACTTTTATGACAAATTTTAAACATAAGCTTCAGGAAGAGGTATTGCATTTTGCAGATCAAAGCAAACAACAAAAGTGGTTTCATTTCTTACAATTTTGTGTTCTTGTCAAGCTCTTACTTACCATTTTTCCTTGTGCTTTTTCAAATAGGGGGTCTTTATATAAATTAACTTATTCTAGGTGTAGGATTCAGTTAAAGTTTTCAACATTTTTAATGTCCTCTGCTGTTTACAGATCCTATGTCTGTCTGAACTGTTTGAAACATGTTTTGGACATTTGCATGCGTGCACCCTCATAGTCATGTTCTTCTGTTATTGATGTTGCCATGTGTACAGTGTAGTTCTAACACATGTATTTCATTCTGGCTTCTCTGTACCTTATCACGTTTTTTTTTTGTTACCACTAGAGGTATCTCTCTTCTTGTGTCTTGACCTCACTGTTTTCATCTCTACAAATAAAAGAGAAATTATTTTAATAAAAATTTGCTGTGCCTCTGATTCATGCATCTTAATGGATAAGTGCAAAAGAACCTGATAGTAACATACTTGCCCATTTCAAGCAGCATCTTCAGCCTCTGTACCACATGACCCAAGCAATGTCTCTTAAGTTGCATTTATTCTTGCACTGTTATGTCCATTTCATCAAATCTATCACTTTTGTGCAAGGAAGGTGGCAGAAATATAATATCTTCATCCTTTCCATAAAAGGTATATGTGTTGAAAAAAGAGGCTTATGCTTAAGAAAAGCACAGATCATGCAGGATAATATAACCTCATTTTCTAAATATTTAGAACATTTGGTAGAATAGAATTGTAAAAGAAATTTAATTAGTGTTATGGGTTTGAAGTATTAGTAAATTATAATGTAAAGATAAAACACTGCAACATAATCTGGATATGTTTTCCAAGATCCATGAGCTTCTTTGCAGTACATGTTTATATTGTGCTGGTATGGCAGTTCAAACCATCACATTTACTCTCAATGATATACAGGAAAATGAGTTCGACAGCACAGCATAATTCTCGTAAAATTTCTATGTTCTTACCTATGAAATTAATGATTTTCTATGGATAATTCTGATTCCTCACAATAAGGAACAATTAATTCTAGCTTTTTGATTGGGTCATGGCAATACAACCTAAAACAAAGCTTACTTATGGATGTAGAACAAACTATAACTGACTTTTTATATTTGTATAGGGAATTTTCACCATTAAATTATGGATATGGTTACCTTGCAACTTATGAGCTTGGGTTAATCCATGAACTCTTTTCTTAAAGTGGTTAAAAGACCATTAAGAACCCAAATATTGAAGTGTGCGGTGGGATATATGAGTGGAATATGTAAGGGGAATATATCACCCTCACATTCCACAGCAAGTCTGTGAGAATTGGCCACATTGGCCACACCCACATCATAAACCAAATAACCCAATTAATAGACTCCTCCTGGAGAATCTGACAGTCGATCAACTGCTGAAGAAATTTCTCACCTTTAATAGAATCTAAAGATACATTGCCGTCTTTACAACCCCCACCCCCAAATGGATAATATCCTGAGCGAGATACATCCGTTCATTTCCGTACCCTATTATTCACATGTGGTTTATTTTTTAATCCACTTATGGTGAGTTCAAACCACGTCTTGGTGGAAATGTGGCTTTAAAGGGCCAATTGTCCTTCCACTGGATTATTACTGGTAAGGGGTTAATTGACTGGAGATACCAAAGTACTATGGAGAAAATACAGCATGTCCCACTATAATTTTTTCCACTACATCTCCCACAGGGATTAACCTGGGACTGAACCCGAGCCTTCGCAGCAGGAAGCCAGGGACTCAAGGGCTGATATATGTCATAACTACGTAGTTACATTACTCTCTAATATAATACATTCCTTAGAACTGCATTGTATATAAATTCATTATGTTTAGGTTATGGCCTTATATTTGTACTGAGGATCTGGATGGGCCCTGTACTGATCGCTTTTTTTCCTCATACGTATCTTGCAAGTACCGCAGGTGTGCGAAGGTAGCGCGGTGGTCGTACGATTACATCTTGGGTCATCAATGGCGTGTTCGCAGTGACGCAATTTGTTTCTATTCAAGAACACAGTGGCGTCTCGGCTCGTCTGTTAGACGACCCTAAACCTTGCCTCATCGCTCAAAGTGAACCATTAATAAGTAAATAAATACCTGCTCCATTCTCATTCATTCATCCACCACGACGCTATCGTAGCAACTGAGAGCGTGATTGAACAGTATTCTAAAAAAAACCGTCCAGGCAATTCTGGTAGAGTGAACAGAAAAAGCCAAAAGCATCTGTACATAGCGGGGCGTTTATCACGCCATTCCTGACTCTGTGGCTGTCAAGTCCAGTCTTGTCTTCAGTCTAAACCTCGTAACTGTCCTCATTTCATTCAGATAGTCAAATAATGTAAAAAATCGACCACGACCATGTCAACAACTTGTCACCTAACCATTCACAGTCAGTGCGTCCTTACGCACATAGCTTGGTACTGTGGCCTCACACTAAAACTGTAAGTGCTCCAGATGGATATTTTGAAATTTAAGGAGGATGACACCTTATTTTAAGTAATAAATATGACATTTTCCTTGCCATTAAACACACCATTCAAAATACCACATAACTTTAAGAACCTAACCAAAATACTCGTATATTACAATTATTGCATTTAAAACGTCTTCCATTAATTTATCTTTGCTGGTGTAAGTCGTAGTTTAGCATTGATGGATAGGTTTTAGCCTTAAAGCACGTAAAGAAAAATACTTTACATGAAAAAGCTTCTTACGCTCTGAGCCGGGCAAAATCATATAATTGGAATAAGTTCAGGGGGAGGGCTGCAGTAAGTGAACTGGTGGGGCTGCAGTAAGTGAACTGGTGAGTTGTATGTGGCCCGCGGGCTTTATGTTTGAGACACCTGGCCTAACAGTTATAAAAACTTTGTGAAATTAATCTGAACTGAGAGACCTACAGATCCTGCTAAGTGTTTCGTGACGTTAAAGCCTTCCGCATGGAGGAAGCGAGGCTTATCCGACTGCGGTTCAAAGCAAACGTACAAGAAGAGCAATTGGGAGAATCGAAGAATAGTATTAAATGTTTAGTCGAAGTTTCGTTATAGTGACCGTTGTAGGCTGGACTGTCCGGAGTTCTTTTCCTGGCAGGGACAAGATATTTTCACTTCTCCTATTCAATGAATAAGGGGGTTTATTCACCGGATTAAAAGCTGCTGGAGCTTAAAGCTGTCCACCCACCTGGATATAATATCAAGGTTGAAAATGTGTGGCACAATACCTCTCCTCCCACTACATCTTAATGGCGCGCACAGGTACATATCCAACAAGCAGTTGAATTTCTATTGATTTTCGTAGTATTTAATAAATCACACGTCGAGTTTATTATGCATACGCTCCGTAAAGAGAAATGAGCACAGAGCAATCGTCTGATAGCTGATTTTCGTGGCTTTAAAACTGTCCTTGTAATAGCACAGGTGTTCGACTGGAGTGAGGTGGTGGTAAGGTTGCATCTTGATATGTGATTGGCTTATTTTGCAGCTGTCCACACTGTGATGAACGTGCAATGGTAGCTGGTTTGTTAGGCCTCAAACAGCACGACTTCAGCTTGTCAAAGGGTCCATTAGTAAGACAGCGAAGTTCTAGAAAATTTACGTTTTAATTTTGAAATCATGAAGCTTGTAATAGTAGTAGTGTCGTAACGTGTAATGTTGTGTAGTAAAAAATTGACTTATTTTTGAGCATTGCGATGCTCAAGCACCTAGACATGAAGGCATGTAGGTCATCTGTTTCCCGGTTTTTCCATATGAGGAACCCTACTTACCCTCCCCCCAGTAAAAAAAACAGTCGCAACCGCCCCCCCCACCCCCAACAAACAGTATGCCCTCGATTATCTGGTTTGCGGGATAACCGTGCACGGTCATAAGTTGCTAGTGACTAATGACGAGGGTGGAAAATTACGTGATTTGGCACCGACTGTTAGAACAAAATCCTCAAAACAAAAACAAAAAATCACGCACTGTTTACGTAAAGAATAAGCGTCAGCTATGTATATATTATGTACACAATAAATAAATTACACTTTTATTTTTTGTTCGTGGCTGAGTAATGTATATGTGTTGGTTTATCCGTGTCTCAATTATCCGTGAGCCTCCTCCTCACCATTACGGCGGATAATTGAGAGTACACTGTATTAATATTTATACGTACAGGCTCCGTTCATTCAGAAGGCACGTAACGACACGTGCTCACAAACCGCTATATTTCGTGTCTCTTCATCTTAGCTATAAACCCATCCCATATTAATTTCCGCTTGGACATTTAACATTACCAGTCGGTTTGCAAAATCCTTTTCACCTAATGTAATGCTACATACACGTATGTTCAAATATATTTCTAAGCACGTTGTTTTCCATCATTTTCAAATTAATCTTCCTCCCCTGAATAATTGGTCTTGAAACTGAAACACGTGGAGCCCAAGGGTTTCCAGGGGACCGGCGGAAACCCTCCCTAATGTCGAAATATAACGTAAAACGATTCTGGAATATCTGAGAAAAATAGAAAGTTGTTAAGCTGTACGATATACGAGCAATAAGGCGGCACTGTCACTATGAAACTGTATTTAAGGAAAATACACAGCCGGATGGTTCGAGAAAGATAATGAAATAAACTATTGTAATTTGTGTTCGTAAACTCAGAAAGTCACAATGAAACTTATTTGAAACAACCAGATCATTTCGAGGGCTCTATTTTTCACAGAGGTGGATTATGCATCTTTTTTGCTTGGGAATCCATGGGGGTTTACAAAACCTAAATGACACCGCAGCAAGGAAACTTCGGTAATGACCGAATTACATGAAAATAACAGGAAATGCCCAGTCAGTATAGTGACTAAGCTACAGGACGGATGACCCAGAGTTCGATTTAAGGTACAGGCACGGGATTTTTCTCTCCCCCAAAACGTCCAGATTGGTACTGGGCCTAACCAGACTCCTCTTCAATGAGTACTGGGGTTCTTTCCGGGGGGGGAGACCTACCAGGGTTTAAGTTGACCACCCACCTCCACCTAGAGCCGAGGTTAAGAAAGATTGCGGCCCTACCTCCTTTCCCCCAATACGCTTTCATGACCTGTATGGGGACAACTTTTATACCGCTTTCTTCCACATTCATTTACTGATCCTAATAGTATTTGAGGGTATGTGGATTTTTTCTAACCAGCCTGTACTGGAATCAAGCTCTGACAGGTATTGATAAGACTGACATCTGTCGGATAAATTGAAACTTCTCCCCTTATTAATGCAACTGCTTGTCCAATCGCAGTAGAGAGTCGTTGCACCCCGAGTTAAGCGTATCAATGCGCCTGCCTGTCCACCAATTTGCAGGTTCATTACATTTTATTGTGTGGCAGAAGAAAACCGTAAGTTGATTTAGTTGGCGATTTGTGGTTTCATATTAATGCGATT
>JAKCWW010000986.1:59080-71178 GCA_026260175.1 Reticulitermes lucifugus | reverse complement strand
AAACTTTTTCCTTCATTACCCAAAACCGCTTATCAGGAAGTCCTTTTTACCCAATGTAGGTAACACACTAACTGCACAGAAAACATATTTTACAAGTGAAGAGAGACTGGTAAAAAATAGGAAGCAAACAATATGTTTGATGCAATGTCTTTATTTTAAATATCTCTAAACATTTTAACAGCCACAAAAAATTTGGTAATTATTCACCATGAATATTTCATCACCCAGGTCCCAGCTAGTTAGTATAATGCCACTATTAGACTGTTTTAGAGTATCGGTGCACACTGACTGATCACTTTCTTCAGAGTACTTCTTCTTCTACACTTTTACGGTAAATTTTAGTGTGTATTCCGAGGTGTGTCGTTACCCAAAGAAAAAACACTTTTACCCAATTTTGAGTAATTTACCCAGGTTTGGGAAGCACTGCCGTAAGGGTTGTGAGACTCGCGCTGAAGATTGTCATGCAAGATGACGGGGACTTTGTGGATGTAATCCTGCTATAAGATACCACAACATAAAATTAAACGTCTTCTAAGACAAACTTTATATTATTTTCACCGTGCATTTTCTATTCAATGTTTCATAACCAACTAAATGCACATTTCACTTGAAACTATTTTTATATAGTTACTAAATACCCCTACTGTGGTGGACTGAAACATATGTAGGGGTATTTAGTAACTATATAAAAATAGTTTCAAGTGAAGTCTTCTGAGATGTTACGCCGTATCGACAGTTAAATAGTTACCTACGTTTCCAGAGGCACTGCAATTCTTCGAGACGCCGGTCGACATGATATAACATCCCAGAATACTTATAACTTTCAGCAGCATCGTCGTTAGAACGTAATATGTCTCATGCCAGAGCATAGCTCTTACTTGTTTCTGTGGCTGCAGGAGGAGTGTGCCGGCCCGCTACATGACATCAGTGAGAAGATCAACTCTCACCATCCAGAACTGCACTCTCACCTCCTACTATCCATCTTCAAGATGGCAGAAGTGGAGGTGAAAGTCCCCGAAACGAATTCGGGTCTACGCATTTCTACCAGTGTCCCTCTTCTCCTTGTACTATTGTTGAAAGGGTTTTTGGCGTCATGACGGCTCGCGTGGATCGCCCACTAATGGGTTCCATTCATACATATCCATCTCTCAGAAACCTGTTGCGAAAGTTATACGTAACAAAGAATCAAAGTGATATCGACAAACAAAACCCTACCGTGTTAACAATAAAAAAATATTGGTTTATTGCCAATTGAGCTTTGAACAAATTTATTAAGTCAACAGGTGAAGTTTGTGTCAGACTTGTTTTCGGTGAACGATATTTCTGAAGTATTATAGCGCCATTAACTAGAATTGTACCAGGAACTTAAACGTTTTGTGGACTGAATTTCCACTCTTTTGAATCAACTCGGAGTAAAAGGAACTGCTTAGGAGTTACAAGGTGATTGATTGCATGGAACTGTGTCCAAATGGATTTACAGTGTGCGGTATTTTGTTCGCCCTCCAGGAACAGAAGATACCGGGTGCTTGTTCCTTCATATACGACTCTTAATCCACCACGTCACGATAAACCCACATTCATCACTTTCAAACTAACTTTCATTCTTCACTTTATTTAATTCCACTTTGATCTCGAACGAAAAAAAAATGCATCGTCGACATCAGTGTTGACTGCATTTGCGCCATCTCGTAACTGTAAATGGGCCATAAATGTCGCTTATCACATTTACCGCGTGTACTCACAGTTTAACTTCTGATGGACTTGTCTTTCTTGCTTTTCTTTTCTAGTGACTTTGTTTCCGATGGAGAGGAACACTATCTCAAATATGACTCTTCATGCAAGTAGTAATTTTAAATACATATATAGTACGTTTTGTGAAAATTCATTACGTGGGAGATCGTCAACACCATTTCACATATGTTGTAGCAAGCTTATGGGTAGAATATTGGTTTCAATATATAGTTTTAAAGTTGTATTTATTGCTCGCATCCACGTAAAGCTTGCTGTCAATATATGTAATATAAGAACGGTATTTCTTGCTTAGAATCATAGATGGTTTAAAGCCACGACTGGGTTCCATCATCTGAAAATAACGCCTGATGAAGATACATGACTTCTATTTGCCTCTTCGAAAAAAAAATATTTTCCAGTCTTCCAAATTTAGAATTGTATAGGAATAGAACGCGGATGTAACAGTGTAAGCAAGTAAGAAGACTCCTTTCTACAACTAATATTACCCTACAGGTAAAAAAAATATATTCGTTTTCAGAACCAAAACAGTTACTTTGTTTTAAATCTGAAGTACACGAAGGTAAGTTATTGTCATTAAATTTGAATGTCCTTGCAGGTTCCCTATCTGATGGGTGCTTGTACTCCTCATTAAATTGTGGGTTCATCTTATTCTAACTTACAAGAAAGTCGTTGCTCAATTTTGGAGTGTTGACTAATTTAAAAAATCTGCATCTTCAGAAAGCTTGCATTGTGTGGCATAGCAGAAATTTGTTTGGCGCAATTGCAACCAACCAAAACGTGCATGTTCATTCTTTCACTTCTTCCCTTCAAATAAAATAATTTGCTTTATAAAACACATCCTATGATGATCACTTATTTTCCTGTCGTATATTGTGCTTCCTTCTTCGTGTTTCTTCTTACTCTTGAATACGTACAAGAGATTTTTAGTTTGGTCGTCTGGGTTCTGACGCCGTGTAACCTGTAGATGGTCACCATCTTTATTGAAAAACCTGCACCTTACACTTTAAAGGTGGAAGACATATCAAGCTACACGATGTCATGATCCAGAAGCCCAAATTATAAATCTTTACCACGATGAAAATGTCAAAATCCTTATGGATTTTATATTTTATCCTGCAGATAAAAGTGATATACTCATAAAGTGCTTGTGGCTCAGAGAGTGTACTGATCATTAATATGTTTTATCTAAAAAATTTCCACCTTAATATACATTTCATTAACGAGAAAAAGTCATCACTTATGATCCGCCATTTTCCTCGTCTAGTACGGCACTGAGATGGCTGCGGAGTGATCGAGCGAGCAGGCACAACAATGTTCCGTTATATTTTCGCGCTGTTTCACTCGGGATTTCTTATTTATGTGAAATGAAATAACTGACAGGAAACAACAATCGGTAAAAATGTGTATTGATGTTCATCCATGTATAACTGTTCTGAATAATTTAGGGTGACCAGATTTTATCGATGTAATATCGGTGAGGTTATGTGAATGCCTTAGAGTAGTGTAAAAAAGAATGCAAAGTGTTTGTTTGGATCACACTACTGCAATGTTGCTGCAATGTAACAGACGTATGAGACACGAAGTAGTTTTAGGTTAATGATGCTGGTTTTGAACCACTAGAAACCTGATGTTATTCATTTATTTGCCGGATACTGTCAGCTATGATACATTTGTTACATTATATTGTTACTTATGATACGTTTGTTATAGCACATTGTCAGTTGTGGTGCACTTGTTAAGCATACTGTCAGTTATGATGAATTTGTCACAACATACTGTAAGTTGGCCGATCCCTGCTGCCGCGCGGTCTAAGGCGTGGGTCTGCGGCCGCTCGCTTGCTGGGATTGCGGGTTCCAATCCCGCTGGGGGCATGGGTGTCTGTCTCTTTTGAGTCTTGTGTGTTGTCAGGTAGAGGTCTCTGCAACGGGCTGATCACTAGTCCAGAGGAGTCCTACCGAGTATGTTGTGTCTGAGTGGGATCTTGAAGCCTCGACAATGAGGAGGCCCTGACCCACCTAGGGGCTGTTGCTCCATAAAAAAAAATAATACTGTCAGTTACGATACATTTACGCGGAACCCATCCAAATAGGCTACAGACATGATGAATTTTAAAAATTCAGCCATTTGCTTTGAACTTGGTAGATATACCTGTGATATTTTGTTATTAATTATTTTCCATGTGCGTGGCAATACCCTGCCAATAATTTGGCTTTAATGGAAATGAGTATAAACGTACAGAATTCTATCGAAGAATGAAAATGAATTATGACATCTGGTCATTCTAACTTAAACGAAAACGCATATCATATTAATGGCGGTTTTATGTTTAGAGATATTAATGTTAGTGTTATTGGTATATTTTTATAAATTATTGCTGTTAACATTACAGTTATAATTTAACTTTTAATTTCATTGTTTTAATTGTTACTATTGAAGAGTGGCGTGTGACTAGTATATTTGTGTTACATGTGCATTAACCCTTCCGTTTGGAGATGACTGTGATGATTTGTATTGAAGCCCAAAGTGTGATGTCTCTTCATGAACGTCTTCCTCAAACCCCTCCCCAGGTGTGAATGCAGCACATTTCATATCAGTAAAGTCTATCGACATAGTGCCAACCAAAACGCATTATGTCCACTTGGGTAGTTAGAAGTCCCACGTTACGTTCATGATGCCCGCCATTACTGCTGGCTGATATGCCCAGTGCGTATGGAATGACGTAATTCATGGACTAACAGACTTTGTCTTCAAAAGATAGGGACCAAACTCGAGGCTTACTGCAGTGCGATGTTCACTTTTCCATGATCGTATTTACTTCAATATGGGCTCTTGAATCCATCTAGTTTCCATTTTCACTAAGTAGACAAAACCTTCTACGAACCCTTAAAAATTAATTATTGTGATGGTCTTTAATTACTGCACCCGTATCCCTCGGTTAAATAACATTTTTTTTCCGCCGTCATTAAAGAGTGTTTTGGTAAGCATTGCTTTCTTTCTGGACTGCCCACCTTATAGTACGAGTATATCCAACAAGAACACGTTCTAAAAGCTGAAAGTGTTTCCATCCTCATGTAAATAGTTGGGGAAGCAACAAGAAGTTAGCTCCTGTACAATCACTGGACTTAGTAAACTCTCGTTTTTTACCTGAGAAAGTAAACAGATTTATTACTCGAAACGTTCTGTTCTTTTTGGAATAGTAAACGATGAATATAGTTCCAAAAAGAGACTAATTCTAAGTGCAATATACCTTTTCCAGAACCCTTTAGAATTAAGACATTACTAACTCTTGTTTAGGGGTTCATGTGTGAGTTAAACATCAGAATACGAACTGAAAACTTCAGTGATTAAATTAAACAATCATTTGCTCATCGTGGATTTGTAACTTCAGATACGAGATTTGTTTGGGCTTATGCTTCATTGACATTATTAAATCCAACGGGCACTTTCGACTGTTCAAACATCTTTTATATTACTTTCACTTCATTTCTACACGGATTTAAGGTATGTTTTCTTTGTTATTTCTAATTAATTATGTTATATCCATATTTCATTTTAGTTACAAATTATATTTAACTCGCCTCTGGTTTGTTTTAGCGCCGTTTTAACGGAATTGCTAACTTTATCGCAATGACTATATAATCAGACACCCTTTGAATAAATTGAATAAATTAAGACATCAAATGTTCAGTTTCCCTGTCACTTGAATTTCTGTTTTTAAGATCAGCCTCAGGAAGGGAACGAGACCGCCTTTAATAATACGCGTTAAACAATGTCACTTTTCTTTCTTTATTATTGGAGGACAATTGTCTTAAGTATCCCTGTATATTGTGATTCGTGTTTGATTACAAAAGTAATCTGTTTTAATGAAAAATATTCTGACCCATTTAATGCTATAATTCTGTTTATATCATAAAAGGAAATAAGGTTTTATTTTTTCTTGGTATCCTTAATAAGGACTCATCAATACAGGAACAAAGTAATGAAGTTCCTATAATTATTGTGGAACAAACAGTAATGGCGGAAGAAACATCGAAGGCAACACCTGTTGGTCTGTAAATGTTTTTTGGAATAGTTGGCAATCGCACAAATGAATTAATAATTACGAGTTACAGAGCTTGAAGGATAAAATTAAGTCACAATTCAGGGCTTCATATCTCACCCACTGCCCAATTTACTAGGATAAACAGAAGTACCTGGTGACTCCCCACTCCTGTTAGCAATGGAATCGGTGCACCGACCGACTTATCTCGTTATCTGAATGCACAACTGTTTACGCTCAAACATGTATAGTCACTTAGGCTAATATTGCTTTAAAAAGAAAACAAATCGCCCAATAAAATGTAGATGCTATTGTAGTGTGAAAAATTCCGTACACTGATATAATGTGCCACGCCAGGACGTGTGGGTAATGCAATTGGTGACTTCTGTGAACCTTTTTGTTACATCAGATCTGTTGTTGACATGTGTAAATTTTATTCAATAAACCTGTTTTCTTTAATTTATTGTAGTAATTTCCTTCCACCCACTTTTTTTTATTTCCATGTCTCTGAAATTAAACTGAATACTTACGAAGTAATTAAGGAAGTTATTCTTTAAGAACTTCCTCAGAAGAACTGGGATTTGTTACTCATATAATGTAGAGAAATAGGTTTTCTTTTACTTTTGTTTTGAAATAGGACATAAAACCTTCACAAACTCCCCCCACTGTATTTGATAATAGCGATCATACATATCCGGGTACAGAATATGTGCTCAATGAATCTATCTATTTTATTTCAGTTTTTTCCCAAAGTAAGGGACCTACTTTCCGACATGCCTGTATTGGTGTAGCGACTAGGCTACTGGCTGACAGCTCCAGGCTTAAAATCCCGGCAGAGACAAGGGATATTTCTCTTCTGCAAAACGTCCAGAACGGCTCTGGGCCCACCCATCCTCCTATTCAATAGGTACCTGTCTTCTTTCCCTGAGGTAAAGCGGACGGGGCGTGAAGCTGTCTACTCATCTCCATTTAATGTCGAGGTTAAAAATGATTGGAGCTGTACTTCTACGCCTCCTGTACGTTTTCATGGCGTGGACAGGGACGTATTTTACCTCTACAGCTAACACGACTTGAATAACGGATTGCAGCTATGGAAGCCTGTAAGATTCAGGAGAGCTTAACCAAGATGCCACATACATGCGGTAGGTTCGTAGTTGTCTAACGCTTAAACGTATTTGTCTAACACTCAAACGTATTTGTCTAACACTCAAACGTATTTGTATAACAATCAAACGTGGTTGTCTAACACTCAAACATAGTTGTCTAACACTCAAACTTGATTTTCTAACACTCAAACGTAGTTGCCTAACTCTCAAACGTGGTTGTCTAACACTCAAACGTAGTTTTGGGATTACAGATTACAGAAAGTTTTCTATAACTCAATCCCTCCTAATGTTTTAAGAATAGTTCCTTTGTATCTTACGTGAATAAACTAAATTGGCGTCAACAAGTATTGACAGTTTATAATTGCAGGATTTTTCGTAAATTTTTACAGATATGGCCACCTAGGCGAGCTTCGGAAGTCGCATTTCAGGAGGCAACTTAGACCAGAGCCGTGCAATAATGAAATGAAATATTTATTCCTTATTTTATGGCTTCTTTTTTCTGTTCGTCCAACAGCAATAGGTTAGTTTTAGTTAATTATCAGTCTCCTTTCTTTACTAAGTCTTTCAAAAAGCCATTCTCTGTCAGTCTCGTGTGCTTCTTACTACCTGAATACTCTTCTTTACAGGCAAGTTGCGCGAACCACGTTGTGGCCATCCCTGCATTATTAAAATACGACCCGTTGTGATGATAGTATATCTGCGAGTCGGCAGAAACACAGGCACGCAGAGGTTATATGAAATTTTCTATGTTGAAATTCGCTCCCCCCCCCCAAAAAAAAGTAAGTTACCCAATAAAAATTGTAGTTTGTACAATTTACTAGTGGCTGACTCCTAATCGGCTGAATCCGAAAGATACGTCTTGATTCACGAATATCATAATTTATATTAGCACATTTTTGCAGTTAATAAGGAGAGCTAAAGCAATGTTGGTTTGTGCCTTGTATAACCGGACACAACAACTCTACACTGTGCGCATGCGTGCCACACGTGTTCTTGTCTTACGGTAAAGATTGGTAGACTGACTTTTAAAAACAACATCGTATAACAAATAAATGTGTCTCTTTGGTAGGAGCATAAAACTAGGCCCACATTATTTCTGGATTAGAGCTAAAAAGTGTTCTAAATACAGTCTAGATCTGTCGAATGGCATGTTGTTATATTTGGCAGAACATAGAGTGTTGTAATACGCAGCTGAAACATAGATAGGCAAGCAAAGTACATTCCGCGGCCCGGGGCTGGCCATTCAAATAATAATGTAATCAAAAATATTTTTTGGACTTGCCTTTGTTCCGTATCCATACTGTCCTGTATTAAACTTGCATTTGTGCGTTTCTGTTTCACGTGCGAATCTCGAACGATAAGAGACTTAACCTCAATAAGTGAATAGCTGTGTTAACTTTCGGTAAGTACATAGGCTGCCTCCGAAATACTGTATATCAAGATCCAGTACACTTATACAAATATACTACAAAACATTGTCTACATTTTAGCTATTTCACTCTTTTACACCATGTAAACTGTGTATAAAAATGGCTAATTTGGTTTTATGCAGTATTGCTTTAGTTTGGTTCCCTGATGATGATTCCTTGTGGATCGAAACATGTAGGAATATTCAGTGTGATATTGTAATGTAAATATGTAAGGAACAATATTGTGCATTTTGTTGGACTGAGTGTTGTGAATTGGTTATCGACAGTGCACGGTGTGAACAGTATAAGATATAAAGCGAGTTGCTTTTGGGCTTAGAACGACGATATATTTATTTGTGAGGCAGATTTACCGTAAAATGTAAGAATCTAAAAATGAGCTATATTTATAAATTTTATAGGATATTCTTTGTTTCTAGTGAGGGGGGTAGGAAGATGGAATTTTAAAGGGAGATGCTGGACATTAGAGACAACAATTCATTAATATGTGCGTCTGAAGGTAAGAAAGTGGAATTTGCGAATGTCTGTTGGAATTTTAGTGTGTTTATAAAACAAGATTTTCGGTACTTTGAGTATCTATAGGTATTTGGGATATCTTGATGTAGCTTCCCTGAAACTATAAACATTGGAGACTGAATTTAACCTAAACTTTTTTTAAAGACCCAGTCCGTACCGCGCAGTAAACACACTCCGTCTCTGTCATAAAAACCAGTCAGTTAAAGTTGTATATGGAAAAATCTATGTTTTTTTCTGTTATTCACACAAAACCACGTAAATTTACATTTTTGGAAGAACTTAGAATGTTTTATGTCAAAAGTGTTGGCAGATAAATTAATCAGTGGTCTTTAAAGGAATAAATAGGAAACTTTTTTTCCTGTTTATGTTTTTAATATAGCTCTGAAATGCCTCTTCAACATTGTCATGTGTTATTCAGTCATTTGTATCATTCGAAAATTATTGATATTTTAAAAATACGAACTCTCAAGCTAACCCTTACGTTAGTTTTGTTCAAAATTACCAACAGACGACACTACCCAGGTGGCCTTCACACCAGTTCCCGGAATGCGTGCTTCTAACCATTCCCTCCGTATGCATGTTGAAAGAGGGAAATGATCTGACACAAGTTCACGTGATAAAATGTGTCTGAACTCTGAACCCCTCCGTTTTATCTATTGAATTGAGTTGCCTTCTCCCATCGCGGCCCTTGACCAGGATGGAAGGGGACGTGTGGAAACCGAAGAGCCAGCTACGAATCAGGCTCAATTAGAGGTCCCATACTGAGGCCTCCCTCGACTGGCGACAGTGAAGTGTTCTCGTATGCTATGACTAGTCTTTGATGTTGAAGTATTAACATTTGTGGTGTTGTGGACAGGATACACAAATGCTGTTCAGAAAACGTTGCAGGAAGATGAGTGAGACAGCCTGCAGGACACAAAAAAGGGCTGTTTATATTTTGCTTGTAGCTGTGGTGTTCGTACTTCAGTTTACCGAAATTCAATCAAGTAAGTATTTCTATATTATTTATAGTGTCATAACATCCTTTTGATATGCTGCACTGAGTGAAGTGCTTGAAATAACGGGAGCAATTTACCGCAAAAAAGTAGATATGCATCCAAGAATTCAGGGCAAATATAACGACATATAGCATTAACACGCTTGTAACTTTGAGGGGGTGCTGGGTGTCCTATACTTTCTGTTGCAATAGCATTACTGGACAGATTTGATTCAGTGTCTGAAATTACGAGTATTTTTTTAACTTCACTTAAGGATGAATTTCCCTACTTGTTGGTGTCTGAATATTACCTGTACCGCTTGCAAGAATGTCTCATTGATTGATTGATTAATTGATTGATTGACAGATTAAGTTATTGATTTATTGGCAATTATTGTTTTATTAATATATATATATATATATTTATTTATTTATGTTAGTTTTACTTGCCTTCTTTCGCCTATGTTCTAAGAAATAACGTTCCGTAAACCCTTCAAAAATTTGCAATTTTACTCCGTCGACTATGGAAAGAACATAAATCCCACTTACTTGAAAACATGCTGTTAAAGACGACAGATTATTGTGGGGTGTGGCTCCGTACAGTCTCGTAAAAATTTGCTGTCTTTCCAGGGAAAAATTTTGTCAAAGTTAATAACATTACAGCTTGTGGTTTCTTTCAAAAATGGATCTAAATTTGATAATTTTTACGTTGGGTAGGTGGGACTCGCCACCTTTCCTTACAAGGGAACCTTCTGTGTGGGAGTCCTTAGATAAACATAATTATTCCCGTTGTAGAGGATCAATTTTAGATATTACTCTGAAAAACTATAAAAGAAAATTATAACTTCAGTTTCTTGTACAGATATTCCAAACAAATACCTACCGTAAACAATTAGGAGCACTATCTCCGTTCCAAGTTACTCCACGCAGGAGATGAGACGCCAAAAATTTTACAAAATTATTTTTGCATCCTGATACAATCTTGATCAACACTGATCATAAGCGTTACCAATGCTTCATTATTATTATTACCATATGGGCATTATAGTAATTTATTTAATGGCCCTGTGTATCTCGACATTTATGCGGCCATTTTCAGCGCCTCACACTGACAGACTGCTACTGTAGAATTTAGCAGTACTCTCTTTAAGTTCCTTTAGTTGCAGGTCTTCCTGTGTGATATTAGCACCATGATGATTAGTTCCGTCTTAATGAAGTAATTGAAGGAAGTACTGATGTTTCATTAGCAATTTTTTTTCTGGCTTCTCGTGAAGCTACTGATTGCTGTGACGTGAAGTCGTGTAGTTTGGTACATAGGTATCAACATTTCGGAAGAACCTGCTGCCTCCATCTTCATGGTAAGAGACGTAAATGTCGTACGTAACAGGTTTCTCCGAAACTTTATTACTTACCTACCAAATTACACGGCGTCGCATTCCGTAAGACTATGATATGAAAACTGCCGTTAAAATCTCGCAGCCCTTAATGATATCCCCTCGAGTTAAAGACCAAACATGGCAGCCATTTTAGACAACGGGTAAAGCTGTTCTTTTACAGTGAACGCAATGGCAGCTGTCAACACGCGTTCAGTAAGATATGAATAGGGCTGTAACGTATTTACACAGAGATATAATATGCAGAAGGGACGAATACGTTAACCTCAATATGGCTTATAGTGACAATTATCAATATGGCTTCTAACGACGACTATCCCTTTCAGTAACAGGAACCTTTGGCACAAACGGTAATGTAATGAAATGTAATGATGATCAACGTGTTCAGAATTAATGCGATTTAGTGATCTCTGTGATCTCGTTTGTGGTATCTATAGACGTTCAAAATGACAATTGTGTGAAGATATTAGTGAAGTACACTGTCAGAACGGGGGCACGCGGTGGCGCAGTTGGTTGAGGCACTGCGATACAAGCCGGAAGGTCGCGGGTTCTACTCCCGATGGGGTAATTGGGCTTTTTCATTGACTTAATCCTTCCGGCCGCACTATGACCCTGGATTCGACTCAGCCTCTAACAGAAATGAGTACCAGGAATGTTTCCTGTGGGTAAAGGCGGCCCATGCGTAGGGCTGACAACCTTACCACCTTCATGTGCCGCTTGTCTAGAAATTCTGGGAGCCTCAACTTCCTGGAGCCCTAAGGGCCTGTAATGGGATAGCTTTATTCTGGGAGCCTCAACCTCCTGGAGCCCTAAGGGTCTGTCCAGGCCTGTAATGGGATAGCTTTATTCTGGGAGCCTCAACCTCCTGGAGCCCTAAGGGCCTGTCCA
>JAKCWW010000986.1:31680-57047 GCA_026260175.1 Reticulitermes lucifugus | reverse complement strand
GTGTGTGTGTGTGTGTGTGTGTGTGTGTGTGTGTGTGTGTGTGTGTGTGTGTGTTTCCATTAAAAAACAAACTGGTGAATGTTTTTTTTTAATAATTGCTCTTTTATTTTAGGCATCATACGTAACACAATATATTTTGCGGTAAAATTAAGAATTTCTGAATGTTACAGCAGGTGGTATATGTAGTTATCAGTGGGTATAAGGTTAATCTTTGTCTTGTCCTTAACTGTCAAAACTGACATAACTTTCTATCTAACGTGTGCATTAACTCATTTTTACAGATCCACTAAAAGATCCAAACATCTGTGGACGACCAGCATGCATTCGTAAGTACAGAAATATATTTCAAAATATATGGACCAAAATGCAAGTTTACCCCTGTACAGAACACATTGACCGTATAATCAGTTCACGCATGTATGGTTTTCTTATCCACAGAATGAAGTATAAAGCATGAAGTATAAAAAATTCCGCCATGACTGGTTGTTCTGTATTCTCGTTTATACCATAATTTGAATATTAGTTAAATCTAGTTAAAAACTTTTACTTTACATTATTCAGTCATTTACTTGTCTAATAAACTGACTTGTGCTTTAACGTGAATCCCATTTTCTTTTAGGTTGCTATAATTCAGTATTTTTCGGGACACTTCTGATTTTGCTTTATTTCACCCTGCTCGGGCTTATTTTTTCGATAAAAGTGTCATTTCAAAATTAGCCGCTATGAATAACCTATACTGGTCTTTGAAAACCTAACTGTTTATTTAAAAGTGTTCCCTCTTATAAAATCCTTGCCAACAAATGAAAGCCTTGTATGGCCCCACATTCTGCTGTGATGTAATTTTATTTCAAGTTAGGACTGACATATTGTTGAGGGTGTTTTAAGGTGTATTACATTTCAAATAACAAATTAATATATAATTAAGCCTGAAGTATTTTTTAAATCCAAAATTATTAAATTACTGAGTTGAGATTTTCCTTGCACTACTCTTTGAAACGCATACCAGAATGGAACCCTTACCTGCTTCCTAACGAATAGCCATTTACTTTACCGACTCATCTATCCCAAGTTTCAATTACATGTAAGAATTATTTATTATAATGTGCATGATATTTATGTACCGGACGAGGCACAGAAACAAGCGATTTTAATTAATTTAAATGGCTTGTGTACAAAATTATAAACGTATTATTTTAAAGTACACAACAGGATTCATTAAAGTTCATTCCTTTTTGAACACAATGTGACTTCCGCCCTTGCGCAAATATTTCTCTAACTTTGACCGCATATTTCCCATTACCTGGCGCCGTATGTACGGTGGGACTCTGGCGAATTCTTCACGAATTCTCAGTTTCAGCCGGAATATTTTTGCAGGCAATGAGAATAGATTTTGCTCTTTAAGCCAACAAAAATAAGTCACAGCAGGCGTCCTCGCTAGCCAGGGAACATCCCCGTTCCTGGACACGACGTGTTTAGGAAACAACCTTACTTGAATTTCTGGCCGTATGCGAAGTATCTCCAGCTTGTTGAAACGAAGGGTTCTCGTTGATTTCTGGAAACTGAGTTTACTGTTATGTTACGAAGGTCTGAAGTGTGTGAACGTAGCGGGCTGACGTTACCGTTGTCGCTCTTTCATTATAGCCCTCTAAAAATACGGGTCAGTAATACCGGAAGACGAAATCGCACACCACGCTGATGCAGTGGATGGGCCTTTTCATTTGCCCAGTAACGGAAACTTTGTTTACGAATCCAGAGAGATGAAAATGACTGCGTCACTCATAAACAGGCTGTGAACTTCATTATCGTCACACAAGTCGGAAATGCACGGCAAAAATTTGGGTGGTTGATTAAATCGCGTTCCTCTAATTCCTGCAGTACATGAATCTTCCAGCGGTGGAAGTTCAAGTACTAGTGTCAATTCATCGTGAACTCCAATCTGAAATGTTTAAGGAACTTGAATGACGCGTCTCGGAACGCTGTAGACCCTGTTCCAGGCCAGCCCTGTCAGTCTGCACATTTTCCGGTCTATATTTTTATTGTTTCCCTGGAGGCTTTTTTGAGGACCGTATCAGTTTCATGTCTATTCGAAGCTGTCGACAAAGCAACAGTTGAACGGCGGCGAAATTGTCAATTAACAAAGCAGTCTTGAGCTTGGATCTATGCTCTTGACTTCTCTCATCTGTGGTGCTGATGGGGTGTAACATTTCGAAAAGGGGACGGAATGGAATTAGGGTTGTAGAAGAAGAAAATGGTCATTAATCTGGTGTTATTTTTCGTTAAGTCTTTGAACATGATTGTTCCGTATCCATCCAGCCGGACCCAGTTTTGTGTTAGTCTTCGAGTGTTACCACGTGATTGGATATTACAGGAGAGGTTAGGTTAAGTAAGGTTACGTTGTGTGAGGGAAGGTTGTGTTACGTTTCATCTGGTTGGTCCACGTTACTATTTTTAATTACTGTGTAATGGGATAGAGAATATACACCTTGTTCTGAATTTCTGCATGTCTTTTACAGTCATTCATGAAATGTGAAATTATTTTTTATTTTTTTAATAAAATATTTATGTTATGAACCAAAGAAAATTCTAGTTTCTGGCATTGATTGCCCAGAATTTTGCAATTTGTGTCCCCAGTGAATCTGCCAACTCTGATGTATATTCCGATGTTAGAAGTTAATGCTGATTACAATGCAGGCTAACAGCCTTACTATTTCAGGTGCATTTTCTAGCACTCTGTAAGGTTGTATATTGTTTGGAAATAACTGAACCTTGGCTGTCTTCAGAAAAAGAAGTCACCTATAAATCTCATGCAAAATTACGACATAGTAGGGTTATTGCAATGGCTGGCACTAGGCCACATCATGCCTGTTAAAAAGCAATTCCATATCCTGTGGAAACTTTTTAGAGACAAAGTAGTTCTTTTCACTAAAGAACTGTTGAACACAACACTAGGCCTGAAGTAAACACAGTGTGTTAAATATGATTTAATGAAAGTTTTTTGTATTTACTTATTCCTCCTCCTCCTTGTTCATCGTCTTCTTCTTGGGCGCTACAACTCTTTGTGAGTTTTCGCCTGCTCAATGATCCGTTTCCTTTCACTCCTACTTCCACCTGGCTTGTTTACTTATACCACGTGTTCATTTTTTTTTTTTTTTGTCTGAAAAGAGGAGCAAAACTCAGAGATTAAAACTCTTGCCAGTGTAATTTATTTTATTCAAAAGTTCACATTATGTGAAAGTAGCAGTAACATGAGCTCAATTTGATCACCAGTTTTAACATAATAATTACACTGTATTAAGTTTGTCATTTTAATTAATTTGGTCCACCAATCCACAAATTTCCTTATTCCATCAGAATAAAATGTTCTCACTTTTACTGTAAGCCATTCTTGCACAATTCCATCTACATCATTATGAGAGAATTTCTGGCCTCAGCGCTTTTTTCAGTGGCACTAAAAATGGAAGTTGGATGGAATTAATTCAGAACTGTATGGTAGGTGACTGAACATTGCATTTCATTTTTTTGATGGTGTTGTCAGTCTGAGCAACCACATGAGGATATTCATTACTGTTAAGTAGTACATCATTCAAAAGCATTCTGCAAAATTTTACAAAATTAGCCTTCCTTATCTCTCTTTATTGAAGAGTGATTGAGGTTAGCTCTATCTAAGGGACCCAATAGAGTAGGTGTTTCCCTCCCCCTTCACCTGAGGACGGAAGCAGATCCATCTTCCAAAACGTTATTTTAGATTTCTGCCTGATGGACAAAGTATAGAAACCAGTTGGTTCTCACTTAATGACTGTTCGTTTTTCATAACAGTGTACGAGTATATGATTGGTGGAACACCAGAACCCTGTTAACATTACTTTTCCAGTTGAGTGTTGACATTTGAACTGCAACTGCAGTTGATGTATTTAACACTGAGTGGTTTGACTGTTTCCATAAATTCACAAATTTTCTTATAGTTCTGTACACTTACCATATTATAGTGCCATTTTTTTTTTTTTGTGAACTTCAATAGTTCTGACCACCTCTTCCTACAAAATCATACCAAAATGTGTCCTTCATTGGAGCATTCTGTCAATGGAGAAGCTGTACTAAATTTTCCGCGGTCTAATAACAAAAAACAATGAAAATCAACGAGGTGTAGATGTTGAGAGATTCGTATTATTCATATATTCCATCTGTACCAGTGATACGAACATCTGGCTGGCCCTTGATCTGACTTCTTTATAACTCATATGTGGGCAAACAGTTGGTTTCTGTGGGAGAACAAATTTTTTGTTCATTGTGAAGTCATTAATGTACATGTTTATTGCTTTCAGCTGGAGAGAAATTTGCATACCTGACAACAACAAAATATGTGTATGAATACAATAGTGATATCAGCACATTATTTGGTGGAACAAGCACAAATGCATCAACACTACATATTTCTGCAAGAGTGTCACTGGAATTTCCAACAGCATGTGAGGGAGTTCTTCAGGTAAATGTGCCTTGGTCCATGCTTAATATTTTCATTTGACATATTTGTCTGGGGAGTGGGGAGCTTGACATGGTTTTTCAGTTGTGTAGTAAATGAATGTGTTTTGTTGGGAACTTCTGTTTTGGTTTGGATATCTGTTGGTGGCATTCCAGAACCTCTTGTTCAAAGTGAATCTACTCACCCAACAGGAAATGGAATAGCGAAGTATCCTTGCCTTAGGTGAGTGCACATAGCATGTTGCATCAATTACTGGAAGCAGAATGCAATCAGCCATCAATATCTGGAGTGGATAAGCATCCTTGCTATGGCTGGGCGGACATAGCATGTTGAGTCGGTTACTGGGTGTAGAATGTCAGGTGACATTTCTGAATCACAAAAATTAAATCATGTCTTGATTTGTTTCTTTTGTTGATTTCATTGTAGGTGTCACAGATATCCTTAACAGAAAAGGCACCGATATATGACCGAGAAGAAGACACTGATATTTTGAGTCCTGAACTTCCACATTCAGAAAAATTTAGCAAAGCCATTAGTCAGTATCCATTAAGGTAAGCGATTAAGGAGTACTGCCTCTAAAAACAGTGAGGAAACTTGTGCGTGAATTGTACTCTCTTATAGTATAGTTGTTTGGCACTGAATCTCCCTGTTGTTAGGCAAGCTGAAGGTCAGCGCAAAAATAAAACAGCGTAACTAAGTAAATGCTTGCACTGGTCACCATACATTCATCATATTAGAAAGTTTTGTTGTTTACTATCCTTATAATGATTTATCATGATAATTACTCAGTGTAGGTCATATCTGCGTCTGTTAATTAACAGAATAATTGACATATATGTGTGAATGACCTAATGTTTTGCTGTGCTAAAGTTTGTCTTAATTGTAGCTTTGATTTTTTTTAACTATGGTCCTGTAACACATACCACTTTCTTATCATTACAAAGACCCACAATGCCTACCATGGGTTGCCTGTTCATCTCTACATGCAAATTTCAGCATTTTTTTTACTTCATCTGGTCATTGTGTTAATTAGTATGAATGATTGTTGTGAGTTACAACTCACCAGCTCACAAAATCATTTCAACTGCAACTGAGTAGGAGACCATATTTCGCAAGCCCTGAATATGGACAGAATTAATTGTGGTTACAATTTAGTTTTATGGTAAAGTGGTTTTACTTTTGCTTGGCTTTGTGACCATACTGATCAGATGATTCTTGCTGATGCATGAACTATGTTATTTGCAGGTTTTCCTTCAGTGATGGGCTTATTCCAGAGGTGTGCCCCCATGAAAATGAAACAAGCTGGGTACTCAACTTCAAAAGAGGAATTCTCTCAGCACTTCAGAATACTATGAAGAGATTTGACGTGGATCATTGGAATGTAGATGTAAGACACTCTTACACTTTTCCATTAGCAGATGCCACATTACTATTCAGATTCAATATTGCATGTCAGAGAATTAGTCGACACAGAGAACGTTTGAAGTGGTCATTGTCTGGTAATAATTTGTTCCTGTTAGTTTCTCAAATCATGAAGTAATAGATGCTGATCAATCTCACAGAAACTTTTTCATAATTATGTGCCCATTTCTAATTGTATGCTATACAGGGTGTACCAGGAGGAGTCTGACATATTTCAGGAGAATGTTTCGTAGGTTAATTTACATAATTGTAACCAAACATACGTATATCTGAACTTGAATGGTTACAGAAATAATGACACAAGAAAAGTGTGGTTTTCTTGCGGTTCCACGTACTTTACCTATTTAACTGATGTGTTACCCATACAGTGCACATGTCTGTCCTTGAGCCGATAGCCAAGCCAAACCATACACACGCCAATTCATGCTATGCAAAGTACTTGGAATGCTATGGATGCTTTTCATAAAACTAGTATAAGTTTTTCTCTCTTAATTAATGCCTTTGTGTCATTTGAATGTTAGTTATATGTTAAGTGCGGATCTTAAAATTGCAGAAACTACAAATTTCCCCTTGTCTTAATATGTATTTGTTATTCTACAAATGTATAACACCTGTCATTCTGTAAGACTTATATCATTGTTATCTCTATGAATGTTCAACTTTGGATATAGGTATGTTTGGTTATATTTATGTAATTTGACGTAAGGAATGTTTTCCTGAAGTATTGCAGATTCCTCCTGGTACACTCAGTGTAACCTCTGCAATTGATGTGGCAGTGCTAATAATCTGAGAAATAAATCATTCTATATTAGATGTCTGTTAAAATTTAATGTTTAAATTTATTTGCAGTAGACAGTCTCCTTTCTGTATGTCAGTATATGACCTCGTCATTCCTAGTTAATTTAGTGCACCATTCCGTGACATAAATTATAGTTGTCACTGAGTTTTAGACAGACATTCACTGTCACTACTCATACAGTTATTGCAAGGTTTTATACACTCATGCAATGCATCTCGTGTGACAGGCTGATGTACATGGTCTGTGTGAAACAAAGTATGCTCTTATGGGGGCGAGAGAGACAAGCCTTGTTATATTCAAGAAGAAGGACATCTCTACCTGTACCTACAGATACAAGCATCACTCTATACTTCAGACAACTCCCTATCTTTTCAGACAGGTAAGTGTCTGAATATGATGCCAGAAAGTACAAATTTGCACTGTTCATATATAAATTAAAGCTTTCATGGTGACTGAATTCAATAAAATTTTCTTGGGCTAGCAGCCTCTTCAGATAGCCTCCTAAACCAGCATGCTAATGAATGAAAAGCAGGACCAAGCAGAGCAGGTACTTGACTCCGCCTACTAAACCCTCTTTGTCTTGCTACCAGCTATGAACCAAGGCTTCAGGCAGGTGTATCATGACACAGGCAGACATGTGAGTCAGTCAGTTCCCTGATGACGAGGACGGAGATACTTCTCGAAATGTTGGTTTACTCACCATTTAACCACCTGACACAGATGCTAGGCCAAGAAAACTTCATTGAACTGTTCAGTTTGGCACACCTTCTCAAAAGCAAGAGTATCATCATTTGATAAGTACTGATTTGGTGGTAGAGTATTTGACTTACGCACAGTGTATAGTTTCAAGTGCCACTGCTGCCACATACTGCAATGTGGAACTTTATTGCAGTGTCCAAGATCTTTTGTCTTAATGTGTAAAATGTATGGAAAAGTGTTTATGCACTTGTATTCTGAATCTGTTTCTTTTATGTGTTTTTGCCTTTCTTATTGTGGCATAGACTGAACCTTGTTTTAATTTCAGAATTTTCAACCAATGCCCATTATGCGATCTGATAGTTCCTGTGAAATGTCGGTGGATCACAACATATATAACAAGATTATTTGCCAAGAAGTGCATATATTTCAGCCATTTTCAAGCAAGGATAATGGTGCACAAACCATTATAAAACAAATATTGACACTGCTGACAGAAAGTAACTCCACATCAGAGGTGCCAGGTAATCTTTTAAGAGAAGTCTGGATTCCATTAATGTAACTGATCGCATTTCTGTGAGCATGTGTTTCTTAAAGCATAAAGTGTACTTTAGTGCTAAGCATTGAGTGGAGGAGAGGTAGCTGCAGGTCATGACATGTTCACATATTTTTACACTGGGCTTAGTGTAACTGGAATGTGAGAAACATTACAAAACCTTGCAAAAGTAAGGGTGGAATAGTACTGTGTATGCGTACCACAGTTTATCCCACTAATGTGTATGTGTGCTGCAATCTGTCCCACTAATTTTCATATGTACTGCGGCCTGTCCCACTACTGTGCATACGTTCTGCAGCCCGTCCCAGTGTTATGCATACACGCACTTGCTGTGACTTCATGCACGCTTCTAGATATACTGAGCTAGCTACACAGGGTTATTAAAAAAGAATTGAAAATTTTCAAAAATGTATTATCAGCAAACTAAGCAAGATTATTGTAGAGAGAACTGAGAATTGCCCTCCCCACTCCCTCACAGCATGTGTTTCATGTGGGCTTCACAGATAACACTGACCACATCCAAACGACAGATGAACTAGTTCCTTGTTTTGTGTAAACTATTTCTGTCAGTGGATTCTGAAGATTGATTGGCAGTGGAAGCCATCTGAACTTGAATCACCATGTTGACTGTTTGTTTTGAAGTGTACTTTTTGTTACTTAAAGAACTTTATAACTTCACAGGGTGAGAAAAAGAACTTTTTGAGGAGTCCTAAGTGTGACTTAAGGAACTTCAGAAGTCCTGAAGTTGAAAAAGAAACTTATTGAGATGCTCTTTCCAAAAATGTAACAGTTAACTTATATAATTTACACGAAATAAATTTTTTAAAGTGTTTAGTTTTTTTTTGTACAAACTCTGAACATATGTACCATCCTGTGACATAATGAAGTATGTAAGTGAGTCATTAAACCCTAAAACTCAAATTTCTGCCTTCTTGTATCATTATTAACATCCATTACACATTTTCCTTGACACCTTGCAAGATTAATTTGGGTCTACACTTTGTCGACATTGTAATTGTTCACATCTGTAGTATAAATGATCTAAGCTCACAGTGACTGAACATTTAATGGATTAGCCAAGGTTCCATTTCTGTTTGTCTTGATATCAGAATAATTATTGCTATGACATGCTGCAGAAGGTCATCGGTGTAGTTAAGGTCACACATTATCTTCATCTTTTCCAGACCTTGTGAACCGTAGATCCACATTGTTGTTCGATCATAACCAAACACCGAAGCCAATATCTGGTGAGCTGAAAGCCTCTCGTGACCTCATCAAGGCAATGTGCAAGTTAAATGTGGTAAGTAGCAGTTTGAAATAAAAACATGTAATTTATGAATTGAGATCTATATATAGCACCCTATTCATGTACTATCAGTAAGATGACATTCCATTCGAAGAGTACACAGATCTGATTGTTCATCATGATTAAGCTGTTTTGGTCTGTCGATCCCCCCACACCTCTCCCCCTTTTTTTTTACAGTCTAATCCAACTACATAACTGAACTAAAACCAGAACAATAACTGATATGTATCTTGGCATCAAAATATATCTTGTGCATAATTTCTGTCATCATACTGAATAAATAGCATCTTCCAAATACAGTTAAAGATTTTATGTATTCTTCAGAACATTTGTGAGCTGTGTCTTAAAATGGACAACATTATGTTGATTGTTGTAATTTTAAATGCATGAATTAGAAGCTGATGATTTACTGCTGTCCGCCAGTTACAGATATGCCTAAAATTAATGTGTATAATGTACTGGTTCTCAAAAACAATGCTGATACTTTTCTCAGCAGCAATCTATAAGTTTATAAACTGTAGGTTATGCTCTGCCCGAAGTTCATTGAGGTGATAAGGGACCATGAATCTCTGTGCTCCAAATCATGTTCCATTATGGAAAATAAGGGGAAGTACTGTTAAATTTTTTCATGCAGTTTGGGCTGGTAATTTTGTAAGTTTGTGTATTACCAGTATGAATTTTTATTTCATGTAAGAAGGCACTTTATACCTCTTTTCTGTGTTGTTTTATATTTTGGAGTTTTCTAAGAAAATCCTTTATTTTATCTTTTTCTAATCAAAATTTTAATCTTTTTCCTGCAACTAAACTTTACTGTATACAGTTAGCTGAAAGTATTTACAGAGCAAGTCATGTTTTGAGACTTTCCATGACTTCCATATGTAAATACAAGATTTAAAATTAATTCTTCTCTTGTAATAACTTCAACTTGTTTTAAAAAAAGGCTGAAAAGTGACTACTTGCAAGTAGAATCATCTGCTTTCATAGAGGTAGAATACAAGTCATAATGTGTTTTGGAGAAGGAAGGTAAAAATTATTGCAATCATGTTATATTATTTGCTGTTGCTGTCCCTCATATGCTTGGGAGATATTGGAATTAGTCCAGTGCTGCCACATGCATTGCAAGTAATATCAAAGTTCTGGAACAAGTGAATGAAATTTTAGGGTCATTTGCCTAATACATAGATCTAGCAGGTAATAAAAAGTGTACAGTATTTTAAAACACGATACTTGTAACGTTTCAAGTCAGTTATGATTTTTAAGCGTACTGTGTTTCAGGATGATATCCAGCCTGAGTTCCCAGATGTGTTCACAAAGTTTATTCATACTGCAAGACTGCTGTCATATCCAGCTTTATCACAGGTGTACAGTCGTGTAGCAAACATCTGCGATAGAGGAAGGTGAGATACAATACACTTCAAGATAAGAAAAATTGGTCTTTTTTTTTTTGTAGTTTCATGTTTCTTCCTTCTGCTTTCACATTATTTATTCAGTGTTTTAATATAACACTAATTTTCATTTTCTTTGAACATGTCAACTATGTAATTAATACATCAACCAACATATGAACTTAAGAAAATTTAATTCAAGACAAGTATTAAACTCCTTCATGTTTCAGCACCAGGGCACCATCATCAGGAGTTTATTTAGAACAAAGAAATACAAGCCCAAAATGCTAATCTAGGTATTGTATCGCATACAATACCTAGATTAGTGTATTGGGCATGAATAACATAAAATGTGAAATATATCATTTTTATGTTCTGTATAAGTCAGTTAATACATATCACTCAAGCAACCAATCACTTTATTCATCCATTGTGCCAAGTTGTTGGCATAGGACATGGCAATAATGTACATTGTTTCACGTTTACATATGCAATAACATATTTGTTTAAAAGTGCATACATTTACATATATTGTAGCATATTTGTTAAAATGTTCTGTGTGATCCCCTATATTTCCATATGTTTTATGCACTCCAATGCTTGCGAAAAGTATTCTGCACCTAAGCTGTGATTAAAGTTTATCTATGGTTTTAAGTCATGTATCAAAGGAGCATTTAATGACAGTTACTTGCCATACTTTCAGAGAATATCATGCATGGTTCTCCAAGAATATGTTCACCATAAACCTTATGACTGTCAAGAAAATAAGGGAATTAAGTCCAGAAACTTGTATCTACTTCATGGTCAGACGAAACTATACACATTGATTTATGTATTGAGATATTTTTTCCATAATATTGATAAGTGCACAAAAATTTAGATTTTGTCCCAATAGCCTTAATACATTATTTAAGTGAATATTTTTGGTAATCTACACAATTTATTTGCAGGAGGCATATTTTGGATGCACTCCCAATGCTTGGCAGTAATGCCGCTGTTGCAGTCATGAAAGATATCATCCTGAAGAATGGTGTGCCTCAAGATGTTGTCCATGACTGGCTCTTAGCATTGTCTTTTATACCGAGGTATCTGTTACAGTGAAGTAATTATTATATTACCAAATACTTTTGTGACTGACTTTCATGCCACTGTCAGACATTTTTAGTAACTTCTACCCTGAAGACTGGTGCAGCAGGTGCCTCCAATATATCAGTAACCAGCTGACCACCCACAAGACTACTTTGTTTCCCCAGCCCACAAAACCCCAATGTATCTTATATTCTTATTCTGTGCACTTCATATTATTTTTATTTTTTCCACTTGCTTATATGATATAATTCCATTCAATTCTTGATGTAATTTTCAACTTACATTGTTCATTTTATGTCATGTTAGTGTAATATCCATTGCAAATTCATCATAACATCATATTTGTTATATTTACTGTACTGTTACTTGATATATTTTCTGTGGGATAAATATACAGAGAAACTCTCGTTATTACATATGCATAAAACAGTTTCATCATTGGTGTAAATTGTATGGTATCACATCCAAGAAGACAGAAATTTCCTGTTCTGTAATAGTTTAAAGTAAAAGATCAGTCAGCTCCATCCTAATTAGCACCAATTAGTAACTCCTCGCAGAAAGTCTACAAAAGATGTAGGGACTTCAAGTTCAGTAACCCTCCTTCTTTAGAAATTTTTACAGGAACTATTTTTGTTCCTTTTCATATCTGGACAAGACCAAAGTCGTAGGAATTATGACAGGAGTAATAAATTTCAAATACTAGTAAATGTATTTACAGTAAAACCCCGATTTAATGTTCCCACATTTAGTGAAATCCCGGATTTAGTGATGATTTTTTCATGTCCCAACAACAGCTCCATATAAACAATAAACCTCCATTTAATGAAAACCTCGATTTAGTGAAATAAATGCTAATCCCCCAGCAATTCATTAAATAGGGGTTTTACTGTAATTGTTAAGATTCTGAGATAAATAATTTATGACTTCTTTTTACTACAGGCCTGATTTAGAGATGATCAATATAATTACACCTCTGCTGAAGTGGAACAAAGCAGATGCCCAGTTCTATCTTAGTATATCTGCAATTGTTCATTCATATTGTAAATGGAATTCTAACTGCGAAACACAGGCTGAAGTCGCCAACATCATTTCGTTCCTTGAAAATCAAGCACATAGTGGTTGTCAGATTAAAGGAAAAAATCAAGTAACTATAGAAAAGGTATGTCAAACTTTCCTACATTTGTTACAGTTTTCTATTCCATATGTGCAGCTAATAACTGGATGCAAGTATTTTCTGATCATTATACATCATGTTCAGTTCTCTTTTCATGAGCAACCTTCTGTTTAGACTTGATGCCACACTTGATGCAGCATTGTTAAATAAATTATTAAGCATCAAGGAGCTCAGTTATGTTACTTAAATGGTGGAAAGGTTTCCCCAGTGCTGGTGGGTTACTTATAACAAAGAAATAGCAGATTTGTGTACTTCCTTCCTCACTTTCATTGTGAGTGGGTAGAGGTAATAAACAGTTCATGCAAGGTGTATGAAATAATATTGTTTCACCAACCCTCATCCCAAAAAGTTCTGAAGATGTCTTCATCTTCTAAAGGCTCAGAGACAATGATAAGGAAACAGATTTTAAACTAATATAAAGTAAATCTTTCACAAAATCACACCTATGTAAATATACATTTTGATCTGTAACAAACCACAGTTGATGTTATATTTGATGTGACCTGTGCTGCATTGGCTAGACTGTAACTTACAATCCCACCGTGCATTTCCATCCCACCATATTCTCGCATCAAGTGATAACTGAAGCTTCAACAACCCAGAATTGTAATCATGATATACTACCTCTTTAAACTTGTCTTATTGCAGACCCTGATAGCCATAAAAGCCCTAGGAAATATTGGTGTTGTACAGAGTGTCAAAAATCCCACTTTGGAACTCTGCATAGAAGATGAACAGCTGCCTATGGAAGTTAGGATTGCTGCTGTAGAGGCCCACAGGTACAGGACACTTCTTGTTCATTTTTATCTGAGTTTTACTACATATATATATGACATGTTCAATAAGGAAGGCTCTCTTGGTCACAAAAATTGAATGAGATATCATTATGACCCTGAATATTGATCCCACGTTGGTATAATTATTTTCAGCATAATCCCAAACCACATTAATCGTATTTGTCTCACCATGGCACAAATTTAAGAATTCTAGTGGTATGAATCAGGCTGTTGAATTTGCAGTCATCCATGACCAGCCATGGCCATTTCCTTATTACTGTGGAATCGGTGACCTCTCAAGTGTTGCTTCAGCGGTCCAACAAATGATGTGTCGTGAGGTGTGATGCTTCAGCATGATAGGGGTACCCTACACAGCACACGTTGAACAAAAGCTGTTACAGTTTCACTGAGAACTTCTGGACCATTCTCCCTTTAGTTTGGGTGACTGAAGCAACACTTGGAAGGTTCTTTGTTCCACGAAAATGAGGAAGTGGAAATGGCCTATATTAATGAATGTGAATGCAGGGGCCCTTGAGTTCATCCAGAACAGAACTGTTAAACTTGTGTCAAGATGGGACAAATGCAGGTATGGTCTTATTCAGTAAAATAAATCAGCTACATTCAATGTTATGATTGCTTCTCATTTAATTTTTAAGACCGAGGGAATCTCATTTATTGAACATTATTCATGTATGTATGTTAAATAATTTTATATTTCTCAAAGAGCACTCTTACCTTTGGTGTAAATATATTCATCTGGTTCCTGGTCTTTTGACTAATTCTGTACCTGTAAACGAGTTGAAAGAAAAAGAGAGAGAAAGTTGAAAGGACTCATACGACTCACTAGGTCTAAAATCTTCAACATTACCTTTAGGATCTGGCTTGTACACAAGTGTTCCATCTTTTATGAATACAATAAAATCCCTATTTAATGAATTGCTGAGGGATTAGAATATATTTCACTAAATCGAGGTTTTCATTAAATGGAGGTTACTTTGTTTGTATGGAGCTATTGTCAGGACATGAAAAAATCATCATAAATCCGGGATTTCACTAAATGTGGGAACATTAAATCGGGGTTTTACTCTACATATATTTGTGATGTAAATACTATAGACTATTACTGGAAATGTACACTTCAAATTGGACTGTTTGTATTTTCTAAATATGTTATTTGTATTTTTATTTAGCTATTTGGTCTTTATTGCTGATACAAATTTATTTTGCCACCCAACCAGCAATTCTAAGAAATGAACTGAATTGATAAAACATTGTGTACTTAAAATCCGGAAAGACGACAAACAAACTCTTCAGTAATAAGGCAGGATGTTGCTTTTTTTTGCAGACGACTTGCATGTGAAGAAACTCGCGAATACTTTTTGAATCTCTTCCGTGATCAGTCAGTGGATTCAGAACTGCGCATTGCAGCCTACTTGGAGGTGATGAGATGCCCTACTTACACCATAGTTAAAACAATCAAACACTCACTTAAAGAAGAAGAAGTCAATCAAGGTTAGATATTTTTATTGATTTATTTATGTAACAAGCCTTATGGTTTTTAATCCACGCCTTCTCAGTTTAGAAAGTATAGTAAATTTGGAGATAATTCCTAAATGTGTACTTGCCAGGACAGGACTTAGTCATTTTTACAGCTTTTATTTTAGAACAAAGAAACTTAACACTAGTAGTAAATGTTATAAAATTTCCAAGCAAGTAAGAAGCGTATGTATTTGGCTTACACTAACAGTATGCAGCAGTGTATATGTATGTGTGTTCTTTTAAGTGAATAGCAGGAGACATTTCCTGTATGTGGTGAATAAACATGGCACAGATGATCCACTCAGCTTACCCTACTTCTTCCTTCATATTAAAGGCTGTGTCTTTCACTGTGATGGTAAAGGTCTCCTTGTAACTTGCCGTGAAGGTACAGGGGAGTGGAGGTATAGCTGTACTCATTCCCAGGCTTGGCGCTAGATGGGAGTGGGTGGTCAACATCACGCACTGGCTGCTTTACCTCTAGGAAAGAGCCCCAGTACCCATTGTATAGGAGGCTGGGTGGGTCTTAAGGCTGGTCTGGACAGATATGGAGAAGAGAAAATCTCTGGCCACCACCATGGTTTCTTTCACTGTAGGGAATTTATTTTCTGTCACAAGTATTTCCATGGTGATGTAAAGAAATGCCACACTTGAAGTATAATCAGATTCATGAGGTGATAAATATTCATATATATTCAAGGTAATAAATAAAACATGGGGGGATGAAATATTTATTTCGTACAAACTTTACAAATTATTGTGTCCCAAGTACCATATTTATTTGATTATTATATTCTTGTTACAGTTCTTTCACTATGAATTAGTTACTTCTAAGCAGTGGGATTTGTGTCTTATCTTTTTCTTCATTTACACTCCCATGTGCATTAAACTTCATATTCCTTCTTAAGTGACAGATTTTCTTCTTCCTTGTGAATTGGTAATGTTAAAGTGATTGGCATAATAAATTAATATATGTTAATATTCAGAGGTGGATAAGAAATGAAGAACATTTCCAAAAAATTAAAATGTCAGTCAGTTGATATTAGGTAAGCTTTCACTGTAAACATAATATCTGGTTAGTTTTCAAAATAGCCACTTATTTTTATTTGCAGTTGGGTCTTTTGTGTGGAGTCACCTGCACAATTTGCTGAAAGCATCCAGTCCCAGCAAAGTGGAAATACAAGCACTTCTACAAGATAAAGACCTCGTTAGTAAATTCAGCAATGATGTGAGAAAATATTCCCACAACTATGAAGGATCTTTGTTTTTTGAGAACTATAACTTTGGTACGTATGATTGTGTGTACATGTGTGTGTGTGTTTGCGTGTAAATAAGCTTACAATAAAGGAAAGTACATACTTTGAATTTATAGTGTTCATATTATATAATCATAAGCATTATAATTACATTACTTCAATTGTAACACTGAAGCATATTTGTAGCAAGATGCAAGTTAGCATCATACATTACAGAACGTACAGTACAAATCACAAGTTTTTATTTTGGAAGTCATCAGTGTATTATTTTACACATCATTATCTCTTAGTCTTTACCTTAATTTTGCAATGTAAAATTTTTATGCACATTTGCAACATTCCAAAAAGTGATTATTAGCTTCGTCATGTCTGTCTTTCCGCCTGTTTGCCCGTCCACATGGAACAACTTCGCTCCCACTGGACGGATTTTCATGAAATATAATATTTGAGTATTTTTCGAAAATCTGTCAAGAAAATCCAAGTTTCATTAACATCTGACAAGAATAAGCGGTACTTTACATGAAGACTTATGTATGTGTATGATAATATCTCGCTGAATTCTTCTCAGAACGAGAAATGTTTCAGACAAAAGTTGTATAGAAAGTGAAATCACACATTTTATGTTCAGTAACTTTTTCCCGAAAATCGGACCATTTATGAGATAATGTAGAAAAATATGTTAGAGCCAGACAGACCACAGAGGATAATATAGTACAGCACATGTGCATTGCATGCTGGATACCTAAGGCTACAGACACACACTCAGTATATGTAATACTTATTGCTTTTCCACGGCAATTTATATTTTTTTCTTGGAATGGTACATTTGTGTTAATAACTGTGAGTAACTTTAGGGATGAAATTATGTTTCTGTATCATATGTGGTTTTTATGTATATATTTCAGACGCTGTATTTAGTAGTCATGTTTATTTCAGGAGGAAACTATGAAAGCAATGTCATATTTTCACCAAAATCTTACTTGCCACGGTCTGCAACATTCAATGTAACTGTTGATTTGTTTGGAGAATCAGTAAATATTTTTGAGGTAAGCTGTCTGTTACTTACAATAGTAGTTGTCTAGTAGGATAGAATATTTTCTAGGCTTTCAAACTGTTCGTGATAAGAACGTACAAAGAACAGACAGGGAGACAGATCTGTGAGGATTATGCAGTGTGTTTCAGATTACAGTTTGCTTGATAGGCTATACTTCTGTCTACTGTTTAGTACATATCACTAACTGAATTAACTCCATGGAGCAGAGTCCTTCTTGAGAAGCTAACAGGTCCTCAGCTAGTCAAAATATTCCCTGTATTTTATGGAACCCGAAGGTTCATTACCACATTCACAAGCACCGGTCACCTGTCCCTGTCCTCAGCCAGATCAATCCAGTCCATGCCCTCCCATCCCACCTCTGGAAGATCCATTTTAATATCATCCTACCATCTATGCCTAGGTCTTCCAAGTGGCCTCTTTCCCTCAGGTTTTCCCACCAAAACTCTATATGCACCTGTCCTGCCCCCATATGTGCCACATGCCCTGCCCATCTCATTCTTCTTGATTTTATAACCTGAATGATATTTGGTGAGCAGTACAGATCATAAAGCTCCTGGTTATGTAGTCTTCTCCACTCCCCTGTTATCTTGTCCCTTGTAGGCCCAAATATCTGCCTCAGCACCCTTTTCTCGAACACCCTCAGCCTATGTTTCTCACTCATTTTGAGGGACCAAGTTTTACACCAATACAAAACAACAGACAAAATTATAGTTCTTTATATCTTAATCTTTATATTTTTGGATAGCAAACTGGAAGATGAAAGACTGCACCAAATGATAGCAAGCATTCCCTGAATTCAGTCTGCTCTCAATTTCTTAACAAATGCAGTTTTGATTTGTTAGGGTTGTTTCCAGATATTTGAACTGTTCCACCCTTTCAAAGGATTTATTACCTATCTTTATGTTGTGATTTTGTCCTGCATTCTGTTCACGAGACATGACCATATACTTGTCAAATATTATTTTTTTAAGTATTTTCTGCAGCAGAGTCCTCAGACACTAAGTAGCATGACAGTGTGCCTGTTACTGTAGGATGGACATGTAACATGGGTGAAAGAACGTGGTATACATATCTAGGTTCAGGAAATTGCAGCTGTGATGTAAAGACGGCTAAAATCGGTACTGAGGAAATAGCTAGTAATGATGCGTACCTGATTAACTGAGTCATTCACTAGAGAATTCAGTTGGGTATTTCATGTTGGTGTTGTTAAAAGATAAGTTGTAAGCTAACTAAAAAAGGTTTCCTTGACACAACCTTTTATTTTTTCAACTTATGTAAGTATGAGATACAGCTTGGTCCACATACAGCCCATCATCATGTCTGTTACAGGAATAATACTTTATTTCGGGGCTCGGTGTATTCCAAGACCGAGCTTTCAGTGTTATGAACGTGTATAACAATGTATCTTCTTTCCTGTAACAGACTTGAGGATAGTTAATAAGTGGACTGAAACATATCATCTGAGCTCTATCTTAAGCTTTTATAAGTTAATAAAAGAAAATGTTGTGTCAAGGAACCATTTTTAGGGAGCTTGTTATTGATACACAGTGGAATGCAACTCATTAAAATATTTTAAATTCCAACATCAGGGGTAATGGTTCACTTGCAGTGACCCAACAGATCATGATAGCTTCTCTGCAATATTCAGTGTGATATGATTCACTGTTCTTCGTGTGTTTGATTCTGCCACACCTCTTTTTAAGCTAAAGTGCAAATTGTGAAAATGTGACAGTTAAGTAACCACACCAACAGTAACAATTCTAGTCAAGTCATTACCTCTGCATGCAGGGTTCTGTACTGTTTGGTGCATTTTACAATAATACCTCGTCCCAACCATCTGTCTGTACACAAAAGATAACTCTTTTCTCAATGAACATTTGACATGTTTATATCAGGCTTCCGCCGCGATGTTGATGTAATCTGTGGTCTTCTGGGTAATTACACGGCGTCGTGTGGTAATTATTTACCGAAAAGTCGGTAAATAATTACCACACGACGCCGTGTAATTACCCAGAAGACCACAGATTACATTTGACATGTTGTGTGGCCCTTAACAAATTTATTAACCAAGCATAGATTTGGTTGTAATTGCATATCATGGACTACATACATTGAGGCCTCAGTATAATTTTAGATATATTTTATTGATAATAGTAGTAGTTATCTTCAGAATGCTGGGACCAGGGTAAGGAAAAGCCTAAATCTGCCCCAGACAGTGAGAAATTTTTCTGCAACCTTCACTTGAAAACAGGTAACATTTCCTAAAGCTTTGTCACCGTTAATAACACGGAATTTCTGCATACTGTGACAAAAAGGGCCATTGATGTCATAATTTTTAGAACAGTTCTATTTATATAATTTTATAACATATTTAGATGGGGGAGTGGGGGAAGGAAATGAAAAATGTAACATATGTTTTAAAAATGCTTCCCCACACAGTCACTTAGTTTAATTGGGCTGTTGCAGTGGCCCTGATTGCAGCATTTACAGAATGTGCATACATTACATACATCTGTTTTTGATAAGCTCTGTGCCTCTTTAATCTCTTAATTGTCTTGTAATATTCAGAAATATTTTAATCAAAACCTTATTTTGAAGGTAGCTGGTCGAATGGAGGGTTTTGAGCACTATGTTGAGTCTATTTTTGCGGCAAAAGGTCCACTGAGCAGTGCAAAAGTGAAAGAAGGGCTTGAGAAACTTCGGTTTTTACGTAGCACACCAGAAAATTTGAAGTCTAAAGTAGATGCTCTTCCAAATGTTGTGGATACAAATTTTAATGATCCAAAGGTAAGTACAAAAACAGTCACCAATGTTTCTTGTGAAACTAACTGCCGAATTATATGTTTCTGCATGTTAATCTTGTGTTTCTTACACTTTCTTTTTTCTCTTGTGTTTAAACAGACAGGTTCTGTAAATAACACTTTAAATACACATAAAATCATTAAATAACTCTTAAAGAAAGTCTGAGTTAAACGAAGCTTGTAACCTTAATGCTTCATATACTGCAATTTAACAGTTCTCTAAGTGGAATTTGTTTTTCTTTCCAGGCATCTATAGCAATGAAAATATTTGGAAATGAATTACGATACCACAAATTCTCTGGCGATGAAGAAATAATGGCTGCATTGAATTCAGTTAATCCCATAGAGAAGATTAAACAACTGTTGTCAGGAAAGGTAAAATTTGATAATTTTGAAACCTGCACGAAGTTTTTTGTGAAATAAAGATAACGCTTTATGTCACCATCTTTGAATTTGAAGGAATGGTTCTTTTCAGAATACATAGACCTGTCAGTGAAGGTTTGTTGCGTAAAAACTAAAGTTTATTTCTGTGCAGTACACTGTGGTTATATTCACAGTTTAAGAGAAAGTAATAGTATCGGGAACTTCATGCAGGGAATCTGTTTTGTGACATCCATGATACATAATGTAATACTGAAATTTTGATATAAAGTTTGTAAATGAAGTTTGAAGTCTTTGGGGATGTGATACCATGTCATTGGTTGAGTTGCTTCTGACATGTTGAAGTACTGTAGTGTCTTTATCTTTGGGGACAAGGACTGCTTGATCATGAGGATGAAGGCAGTACAACCCTTGAAAGCGGTGGGAGCTGCTTACCCAACAGCACATCACAACCCAGAAGAGTTTGAACATCAGCAAAACTACTGTGAGAAACTCCATCTCACAAGTGTGTAGATGCTGATTTTAGGCACATTCACAGAATTATGAAAAGCGACTGTTAGCTTCGTCGTGTCTGTCTGTTTGTCTGAATGGAACAACAGCTCGGTTCCCACTCAACAGATCCTCATGAAATTTGATATTTGAGGACTTCTCAAAAATCTGTGAAGAAAATTCAAGTTTCATTAAAATCTGACAAGACTAAGGCATATTCTACATGAAGATCTATGTACATTTATGATAATATGTCGATGAATGAGAAGTGTTTCAGACGAAAGTTGTAGAGAAAAATCAAAGTACATATTTTATGTTAACACATTTTTTCCAAAAATCATGCCGTTTATGAGATTATGTGGAAAAATTTAGTAGAACCAGACAGGCCGCAGATGACAATATAATGTGATGCATAAAAGATGCAATTTGCATGCAGGATATATAAGGCAAGAATACAGACGCACACTCAGAATGTGTAATACTCATTGTTTTTGCATGGCAACAATCATTACATGAACATGCCTCAATGTTACGTCTATACATACATTGCCTGTCTTGTTAAACTCTATTTTGTAGCTGACCAGTGGATGCTGTGCATCATAGATGTTACTTTACCGCCTGTAATTAATATAAAGATTAAGGTATTTAACAATGGCAGGTATCCAATATAAAGAATTGCAAGTTTCATGTGACTGTATCTTTAAACCATTTTGTTTTTGTGCTAACATAAATGTTTTGCTTTTAAGGAGATAAACTACCACAAGGCCGCACTGTTTTTAGACACCAGCTATATTGTGCCAACTGCAACAGGACTTCCAATTAGTCTGAATGCCGTGGGCACAGCTGCAGTCAACTTACAAATGTCAGGCTCTCTTAAAGCTGCTAACTTCTTGAAGACACATGAGCTGGATGTTGAAGGCAAAATACGTCCAAGGTATTTTAGTGTCATCTATTTTGAGGATCTTTAGTTATTTTCATGTGTCACCGTATTGGTAAATAAGATGTAAATTTATTTGTTTTATATCTTACGAAGATTTCATTATCTGTTCTGTTTATTTCAGTGTTGCTATAGATATTGTTGGTACAATGGGTGTTGACGCATACTATGCAAGCACTGGCATTAAACTACGAACCAATATGTATTCCTCTTCAGCTGTGGAGGGGCAACTTAAAGTTCGAGGAACCAAACTTGTGAGCCTGAATTTCAATCTTCCAAAGGATAAAATTGAAATAATCAATGCACGGTAAATAATATAAAACAATCTTCTTGTAACAAAATTCAGTGGGTCACAATATTTTACCTTTTGTGTTGGAGGGTTTGTAATGCGGAGATATAAAATAAGTACTTTTTCTTTTTAGTATAAATTATATTAACTCTATGGATGAATATTAGTGTCCCTGTGACTGAACATATTGGTACATGTTTGTAATTTATGAGTATTCTTGAATTTCACACACTTTTTTTCTAATACGGATGCTATCTCAGTTCATTTCTTATAATCTATTTAAACTGACAGACCGTTGTTGAAATGTGGCTGTTAGGTTAATAAATGCAGTCTAATTTGCCAAACTTATATTAATTTCTTGTCCACAAGGTTTCTGTATTCTTCTTCATTGTGTTCTGCCTACTGAAGTAATCTGATCAGATGTTACATGCTCATTTTTAATTTTTTAGTCTCGTTTCTGAAAGGAAAATTCGGACAGTACATTCTGTGTGCATGAGTTTCTCTGGAACACAATTTCGGACTAATTGGCAAGGTCTTATGCAACATGATCTGAAGTTTATGCCATTACCAGTCAGCTAGAATTCATAGTTCTTAAATCCATTCTTTGGTTATACTAACAAGATTGCAGATGGTATGCTCTGTGACATAGTACACAGACTGCAAAGGCGTTCTGTACTTTCTGAATGCGATTTCGTTTATGCCCATAAGAAAAGTATACCACTGGTTTTTACAGAACTAACAAAGGCTCAACATCATTATATGGCGATTGCTTGTACTGATTTGCATATGAATCGGACAACATGTAGAACGTACAGGTAGCAATTCATTTGCGCCCTTATGTAAAGTATCGCTTTCACTGTGACTATGTCAGTGAAACTCACAATCACTCAATAAATTTTCGTGGACATCTTCTTTACCATATTGTATCCAAATTGGATAAAAAGTATCGAAAATTTGGCAAAATTTCTTTTATGCCATTGAGTAAAGAATAGTTTGGCCTGCCTCAAATTTCACAAAATTTGCATTTCTTTAATAGAATTATATGGAGATCATCTTGATTGAGTTCCACCCAAATTTGCTAATACATGTGGAAAGTACAGACAGAAATTCATTTATGCCCCTAAGTAAAGTGCGACTGCAACTGCTCCTATTTTGACAAAACTTGATGCTTGCCGAAGTACCTTTCGTAAAGAACTTGTACATCAAATTTCATAACAGTCTTACAAGTGGCTTAATCACTGTACTAAATTACAGACAGATGGATGGACATGTTCTTTACATATGGCCCTTGCTTTTTACTTTGTAAAGAAGGCCTAATATGGACATTCAGCAAATTTTTAGGTTGGAGCCACAGTAGTACCACTTATTCAATCCTGAAATTTTGTGTGATTGTATTCGATTAAAACATAAGGAACTGAAGGTTATTTTTGTGAAGAAATTAAAAACAGCAGAATTGTAACCACTCGGAATACTCAGTTGTTTGTTGGTATAGTAACAAAGCAAGAAAGCAAGGAACATGAAATTAAGCTGTGAGATACTGTAGATGTGTATATTGATGCAAGCCTTTGGGGATGTGTGTACACACAAGACATCGGAGGAGAAGGGAAGTGGAAGTGGAATTCAAAGTCGAAGTGATTGTGAGCAAACCAGTTCCACTGAACTGCAGCCAAGTTTGTTAATTTACTGTTAACTTGTGCCTTGTCATGTTTGAAATTTATACCTAATTAAGACAAGGTATTTAGGTGGTAGAATTTTGCTATGATTTAGTTCCCTATCATTTCTCATGTTATACAAAAATGCAATTTTTGAGACTTTTGCAGTGGTGTGGTTGAGGAGTCCCTTCTACTGGCATATGTTGCTGTGTGACTGAGTGTGAACAGCTTACTTGCCCAGTGAAAAATCAACATAATGCCATAAGAAATGATTTCTCAAAACAGAATGTATCTAGAAAATTGCTTTTGTGCACTGCTGTAGAAAGTCAGTATAAGGAAGACTAAAAATCATCTTAAAACATAGAGCTTTATTGTAGAATTTAATAATTTGAAACACAATGGCCTTCACAAATAATGGATAGTAATGCTATCTGCTTAGTGCCTCACTGTTTCAAACATGTTATTGAACACACACTCAGTAGAATGATAATCATCATTAGTGTAGTTCTTACGCTAGAAGCATGTATATTAATAACAGAACTGTTGACTGATCTGGTCTAACAACATCATTATTATTTCAGTTCTGAACTGATAGTTATGCATGGTGATGAGGAGGAGTACCAAGCTGGAATCCAGAAAGGCCGAATTGAGCAGCACGTGTGCAGTTGGCAGTCGCTTGATCGAGCATTTGGGTTGAATTTCTGTGCCGATTACCAGTTTCCCGCATGTCAGCTAAATACTAGCAGCCAGTGTATCATTAATGGCCCCGCCAAGCTTGCTGCAAGTCTGCAAAAAGCTGATCCCACTGCAAAGAAGTATGTTCTTGAATATAAGTGGGATGCTACTAAGGTAAGTGCTGTGGTTGTCCCATGGAATGGCAGGGAGGGTGTGCTTACCTAATATTTAAGCCTGTTTGATGAAAACTGTACTGATATCAGGCAAACAATGAACATGAGTGATGGGAGTTTACATAGACCACCTGCTCCCACATACTGCCTGCATTGTACATGTATTTTCCATCAGCACTGATAACAAACTGAGAATACATGGACAGGAAACATAAGTACTAGGAGTACAGGGGTATAAGGGAGCAAGCAGAGGGATGAGAGAGAATATATCCATTCTTTCTCTAACCATAGTATTTTTTTTCCAATGGCTCAACAGCCCCTTGGGGGCCTAGGCCGCCTCATTTTTTGTGGCGTCATGATCACACACTTTTTAGACAGACCACACTCAGTAGGACTCCTCTGGACGAGGGACCAGCTCATCGCAGAGACCTCTACCTGACA
>JAKCWW010000986.1:21119-31630 GCA_026260175.1 Reticulitermes lucifugus | reverse complement strand
CCACAATCCCAGTAAGCGAGCGGCCGTAGACCCACGCCTTAGACCGCACGGCCACTGGGATTGGCCTAACCATAGTATAATTAATTCATATATAACATGAGAAGGATTTTCTAGTTCACACCAATTTTGTCTGTCTGTATGTAATGTATTTCAACTACAGTCATTTTAATTCTACCCTTGTGCATATTCTATTGCACCTGTCACTAAAGTATTGGAACTGTGGATCAGACATTTAGCATAATCTAAATTCTGTATGAATCTGTCATCACCACAACATAGTAAAATCACTAAGGGTATGGTAAATGTTGCTTTCTTATTTTGGATGGTCTGACTAGAATAGGCCTGCCCCTGAAGCAAGTAGAACAGTATACATAAGTTAGTTCATGTGTAATATGTGATAGCTCACCTCAAACAGCTTTATCTTCATAACTATTCAGAATTAGACACTTGTTCATATGAACTTTTTTTCTCACAATGACCGATACTACCACCTCTCAAAATGTTGACCTTTGTTTCTGAATCTCCCTGTATATTATAAGTAAGCCTTGGGGTACATTATTCACTCTACTATGCTGCCCCCCCCCACTCCATTCTGGGGAAAGATGCCAGTTCTTTTAAAAGTTATATTTTTCATGATATTTACATTTGTGTTGAAGTAGTGATTAAACAAACAGAGAGACAAATAATTTCCAGTGGTCACTTATTTTCAGGAAAATGTGACTACTATAAGTCTTGTATTTGATACACCTGACTCCAAGTTAAAACGTGAACTGAGTGCAAGGCTACATCTGGATATGAACAGCCAGAACCTCACTCTTCTTCTCCAGTCAAACAGTACCAGATTTCAAGCTCACGGTGAGTAGTTGTATAATCTTTGTGCATGTGAATGTATTTTGACCAAGTGTGCTATAGAAAATTCAAGTCTTTTGGAATGTTACACCATGTCAACTGACAAATAGTTATCAATGTTTCGGAGGAGCGTGTTGTTTCCATCTTGGACTGCTAGACCCTGAAGACTGGGTACTGCTGTTCTTCAAAACATTGGTAACGAATGACCAGTCAGCATGGTGTAATATCCCAGAGGACCTAAATCTTCATGGACACTGCTTTCAGAACCTAAAATCTCAAACTATATTATAATTTTCCATTATCTTGATTAAGTCATTCATACATTTCTACATTCTTTCAGAAAGAAGCCACACTGTGCCATCTAGTAATTTATTTTCATACTATGTAAAGGAATTCTTGGTACATACTTGTAGGCACCAATTCACGAAACTGATTTCATCAGTGAGAAGTGTAACAGTGTTTCAAACAGATATTGTTTGTTGCAGGAAAATACAAAAACACTGAAAATGAGAAATACATCCAGGTTGGCCTGAATATTGATGGTAAAAAGCATTTTGATGCAGAACTGGGTTTAAAAATAAAAGATGTAAGATATGGACACATTTATCAACCCAAGTTATACCTTGCAATTAACAGTGAAAAGATTGCAGAGTTGACAGGTTAGTATCTTATGTTACGTGGTCAGTAGTCAGTTTGTGGGGCTTTGGTTATAAAAATATTATTATTCCATTTAATGAATGTGTGGTGTGGATTTTATACTTTAAAAAAGTACAGCATAAGGTGAATATTGAATCTGTTTTTTGTCTCAAAAGAAGGAAAGCAACCTGTCGATTGAAAGGTTACAAGTGAAACAAGAGCTTTGGTATTTACAGATGGCTGTACCACATATTTGCAATGTGATTTGCACTTAATGTTGAAGACAGAGTGCAATATTTTCAGGTAGATTGCTTCCTTATTCGCCCAAAATGTAAAAAAAAATGAATTTTTATTTATTTGCATGCATACATTTTTACTGTCCAGGGTAGGTGTATCTTATAGTATGCAATGTGAAAAGGTAGAAAAAAACAAGAAGTGTTGTGGATGTAATCGGTAAATATTTCTTGTTGTGGCACAATGTTGCTTTTATGCCTGTTCATTTGATGACACTAAGTAGATGATACTTCAGATTTGGGAAATTATATGGTCAGTATTTAGGCTGACTCGCAAAATTGGGGTTAAACCTCGAAATTAACATCAGTAATACTGAGGCCTCCTGTTGGACACAATTTTGAGCCACTTCCATCTTCCACTCCATCTCACAACCCAGCTTCCTAAGATGTACCTTAATGTTATCCTCCTACCTCTTTCTCAGTATTCTTGGTGTTCACCTTTCAAGAGGACTCTGCACCAATTTTCTGTGTGGATTTCTTCTTTTCACCATCTGAGATTTATATTAGCTCATCACAGCCTGAACAGTATGCCCAAAAAAATCCCATATTGTGCAGTACCATAAATTACCTACTTACTTTATTCGCCTTAGCTCCTGGTATTTCCCCGGGCACTTTGTATACAGGCCTTCATAATTTATACAATTTTGTAGAATTCTGATGATGATATATCACATTTTGAATCAGTCAATACTTGAACTTTGTTGATCATCCTGTGTTTAACATAAAAATTAAAACAGTGTTTCTCTGACAGGATCAGTCTCTATCCTCAGGCAGAAGAGTAATGGAAATGTCTACTCAGCTGGACGCAGTAGATACAATTTTTATAAACCTCTTGGCAACCCATTGCAGTTTGTCATACTAACTGAAGTGACATGGTTGCCCAGAGGTTTAGAATAGCTTTGTCTATCAAACCCACCTAAGTAGGTCTTTCCCTTAATATTTATCCTGAGGATGGCAACTGATCCTGTCCCCGAATCATGGATTTATAATTCTTATTTTGAACACAGGACAGTCCACACAGTCCAAAGAGTTGATTCCAAAGTCGTAATTTGTATTCTTCCCTCAGAATAAAACATTGGGTTAATGTCCTCATCATTATACATAAGTTACTTCTTTTCAGGAAGTTTGAAGTGGATTAAAAAGAAAGGTGTTTCACAGTGTGATGTGAATTTAGAATTTCATACAAAGAAAGTACTGATGAATTTATTTGGCTACGTTCGAAAGAGTGAAGCATCAGTGTCTACAAACTTAAAACTGGATTACAAGTTTCCGCAAGCAAAAAAAGAAACAGTTAAGATAGAAGCAGAACTGAGCAATCGAACTGTTAAGTTTCTGTATCAAATTAAAGGGAATTTAAAATTAGAATCATCAGCGTATTCCCAGTTTAATTTCACTTCGTCTATGACTTTTTTAGTAAGTATGACCCTTATATTTAATTAATCTGTACTTTTAGTTTTGTATATTCTTTCACTTGTATAAATTGTCAGTATATTTTAATCACATTTTAGAGCCATGATTGAATGTTGTCTATGTATGAGTTTGTTGTCTGACATAAAATAACCACAAAATTTCTGTGTGTATTTTGTCTACAGAGATCTCATGGCCATATTGAATGTACAGTAGAAATCAATGCTGGGCCTCATTTAAAGGATTTGAGGAATAAGCTCACCATTCAGCTGGTATTTAAATTCCACAGGAACTTGGAGGGCTACAAGTTGAACACATTTCTTGCTGTTACTAAACCATTAAGTGAAATTAACATAACACTGAGTTTTATATACCATATGATTGGTCCTGTACATAAGGCTGAAGCTAGGATTCAATATGCCACAGGTAAGGATCATGGATTTACTAATTTATATTGTGACTGAAGACCAGACACTCATAGTACAGTGCTCTAACATTTTGACATCATTCTCTGCTGTTTCCACCTGTTCCATTGTGTCCATAACTAGAGCCTTTGGTAGGATATAGCCTTTATTTTTGAATGATTGCTTGCTGAATATTTCACTGTGACTAGACAAGGTGATACAACAGAAGCATAGTGTGTTGTTGATGACTTACTTCCACACACGCACTGTAAAATGGAAGAGTGATTTAATTGAATGGGGAATCTAACTGCTATTTCAGGTAACAATCCTATTTAATTCTATGCTTTGGAAGAGGCTATGGGCCTGTCATAAGACAGACTATATCATGCGTGAATGAATGATTGAATGAATGTCCTGACTCCATCAGTTGACAGAAATTATTGTGGTTCCATAACGAAATACTTCAAATCATACACTGAAATTCAGATGTTTGACTGCTGTGATTTTTCAAACCACTCTGGTTTTGGACTTTGTCAGTTATCCCTTGTTTAAAAATAAAAAATGGAACAATATTTCTGAAATCAGTTCCATTTTTGTCATCAGGTAACAAGGTGGGGAGGCGCCTATTCAGTTAGTCCCATAAGACAGAGTTGTTCTTTATCAATGGGCACGATTGAGAATCTGTGTTTAAAGGGCCCACGGGGGTAGACATAGAACCAGTTTCCACAGCATGTTCAATTTTATTTGTCATGAACAATAAATATGATGAACGGAGTTCAGAAACCAAGTGTTTTATATGTGACATACCATCATCACAAGCATATACAATTTAATGACTGATTTTATTGTGATTTGTCAGAATAGGAAGGGCTGCATTGTAGAACTGGCTAATGTGGCATTCAAGCTATTTTATTATTTGGATACACAGTATTTATGTGAAGAGATGAAATGTAATTCATAAAGGTCATCATATGTGTTATTTCAGGTAAAGAAGTTGTAATCTCCATTGATTTGACAATTCCACGCGGCAGCCTGATATATGTAGATGCTAAGCTGAATGTTACGCTACCCTCATTTAATCCCATGCTGCTGGGACTGAGGTTACATGAAAAGAACCCAAAGGATTATGATGTAAGTTACAAAGTTAATTCTTTTATGTCGGGACTTTTGAAAATAAATTAAACTAGCTAGTATGGCATGCTCACAGGTTATGATGTTGAGAGGGGATGATTCACAGTAAGAACTTAATAAGAACGTAATGTTTAAGGAATACTGGTCTTCAGGAGATAAAGAACAACATGTCACAATGGAAACTAGTGGTAAATGATGTTGAGTGTATTAGTTGAATGTATGGTTTGTACAAACAAGCTTCTGAGGAAGGAAGAATTATATTGACAGGTTTATTTATTATTTATTTATTTATTTATTGTGGAATTTACTTCGAGACCAGGGCGTAAGGGGTAAGATTATATGAAATTTACTCTGAGCTCAAGGGGTAAGATTATGTAAAATTTACTCCAAGAGCAAGGTGTAAGTTTACGTGAAATGAACTCCGAGACCAGGGTGTAGGCTTACGTGAAATTTTCTCCGAGACTCTTATAACACCGGGTAAGATTAGATGAAATTTACTTCAAGAATGAGGGGTGAGGTTATGTGAAATGTACTTAACAAGTAGGATGTAGGCTTACATGTAATTTTCTCTGTGAGCTGGGGGTCAGATATCTTGCAATTTACTCTGAGCACAAGGGGTAAAGTTGCGTGAAATTTACTTCATGAACAAGAGGTAAGATTATGTGCAATTTGCTCTGAGACCAGTGTGTTTTGAAGGTTGCCCTCACTGTCTGTGCTAAACTACATCATAATTGAAGAATTTGTATTTTCATGGTTGTTTCCACGTAATTTATTGATACTTTGTGTACCAATCCATATGTCATGTTAACAAGTTTTCAAATTCTAATGACTGTGCAATCGGTTTGTATTGCAGATTGAACTGTCAGGAACGTGGTTCAGTGGCCACACCTTTACTGCCAAGGGCCTGTACCAGGACAGAACGACAACAAAAGTTACTAGTCATAACTTGAAATTTTTCATCAAGTCTCCAAGCTTTAATGAAATTGGTATACTGTGTAAAATTCTGAATGATGACAAGGAATTTAAAATAGATTTTCAGGTAAAGCACACATACTTAATAACCTTGTCTTATATCCAATCTTTTCTCTGCTCACATAGTGTTTGCATAACATGTTTTGAAGGTGTTACATTGCTTTGTGTGCCTTGTGTTACTAGTAATCAATCTGTCATATGGGTGAGCTAGATAGAGAATTACCAGATTAAATATTTATTATTTATGTTACAATAGGCCACATCTACTTCCTGCTATTTTTCCCATATTTGTCATTCATAGTCATCCTTTATTACTTGTGTCTTATTTGGTTCTTACTCCATGGAACAGAGTTCTTCTTGGGAAAGTGATAATCTCACAGCTATAATTCATTACCATATTCACAGGAGCCTGCCACTTGTCCCTGTCTTGAGCCAGATTAATCTTATTCAGTGCCACTGAACATAACTGCAACAGCTGATATGTCTGCATGAAGAGTCTGTCTCATTATTTGTGTGTTAATGTTTCAACAGGCTGACCATAATCAAGATAAATACTCACTGCTCTTGAAACATACTTCACCGTCCCCAACAGAGTTCCAAACATATATTGACTTACGTTACCAGAAAAGTATATACACTCTGACTGCCACTGTTAACCTTTTGGAACACAAGCAGATGCTCTTGGAGTTGCATCTGGACCAGTAAGTTTCATGAGCAAGGTTTATTTCACTATGTAAAGGTACTGTCTCTCTTAGTAGATTTGCATCACATTATGCCACAGTCCATAGGTAAATAGTGTTGCTAAACCTGATATGTGTGTGCGTGCATGTGTGTGTACAGCATGACTCAGGAGGAAGAGTCAGTATTGTGGGAGGTGATAGTATTGGTCATTGTGAGAAAACGTTTATATGAACATGTGTCTAATTCTGAATGGTTACTGAGACAGAGCTGTTTGAATCTACAAATACAAAACCAATCTGGATGGTAATAAAGAATGAGAAATTACTTACTGTTAATTGTATTTTAATTTTAATTTAAAGTTTAAATGACAAATTTGATACACAGAAATGACAGATTTGTTACATTTCACAATAAATGTTTGAAAATCCCACCATCAGCCTTAGGCACTTTGCAACTCATATGCGAAGATCACGCGTTGGTTGTCTGAGTTGATCTTCACGTTTCTTTATGCGGGCAGGAGCATTCAAAGTACAAGCAAGCAATTCATCTCATGTATCCACCTTTGTGTTGTAAATTTCGCTCTTCCTCCAACCCCAGTTCCAGTGAGTAAGTTTTGAATGTCTACTGTAGTTGATCATAACATTATGCATACTTTAGAAAAAAAATCTCACATTTTGAAATGAGACATTCTTAGTAACAAAGTTCTTACACATCTGAAAATGTAAGAAATTGAAATATTTATATATCTGACGTTATTTTTGTTGTTTATGTCATTGTTGTCATCACCATCACGACATCACCATTGTCAATGTCATTATTATCATTGTCAATGTCATTATCATCATTGTCAACTTGTTTATTATTTGTTTTACAGCTTATGTACTGCACCGTACACAGTCTTATTTTGTGTGTGTTTGCAGGCATCGAGATATCCACGTAGCTGTGAAAGGAATGAATGTTGACGGTAGAAAGGAAGCGGCAATTGAAATCAAGTGGGATGCTAACCGAGATCCTGGACAAAAATTTGCTGCAGCTGTTGAATTTGTTCATCCTGAACGATTGAATTACAGTGGCAGTTTCCTAATATCTTATCCTGGTCGAACTGTGAAGGGGAATTTTCATTTTGCCATTAAAGGTACATTCAAAGTTGTTGTACTAAAACCTTTTGTAGATGCTGTTATAAAAATCTTTAGCATTTAGCATTAGAATTACTTCAGAGTTTTTTTTGTTCGTTTAAGGGTGCAATATTGTAACTGTGCAACTGGAAGAAAAGCCAATGGAACCTGTATTAAATACACAAAATATCACTCAGAAAATTTTAATTTAATTTTGAAATTACTTTATTTGGCAAGAATTTCTGTTACTGTAAATGTAATGAGCTGCTCTAAACTGGTTCATGCCTGAAACCTGAAACTGAAACTCTTCTCCAATGGCCCCCATTTAATACCCTATTTGTAACAGTTTATAAGCATGTATTCCTGTCAAGCTCATTCAGCCAACACACATAATGGTATGTATTTTAGTAAGGACAGTTGAAAACCACCCATAATATGAAGAAAAGAGCCTATTTTATATAGAGTTTTCTTGTGCAGGTACCACTTACAAATTGTTAGCTCATTTGGAATGGAGCCCAAAGGATGTTATTGAGGTGACAATTGTTTCCATGTATAAATACTCGGATAATTTACTGGTGAAGCTAAACTGTGAACTCTTGACACCTTTTGAAAACTGGAAGAGGACATCAATATCAGGCGGGTATGAAATTTATCAGTTCCATTTCGTTCAACATCACAATCTTTACTCCTATATTGTACAGGCTTATTCCTTATGCACATCCATGTATATCCTGATTGTTACATTTGTAGAAAGTAAAGTTTTGGATAAAACATGTTAATTTTAGGAGCATATTACAGGGAAGTGAATTTCCTTTTAAATGTGTGTAAACTTTGAAGTATGAGAACCCTTAAGTGCATCATGCTAACTGAAAGTAATTTAATTACTAGTTTAATTGGATATTGCAGTTCAGAATCTGTATAATGGAATCCCAGAGGTACACATTGTCATCTTTCAGTGAACAGATAATAGTACACTATAGGATCAGAGGGTAAGCAACAGTTTATTACCCAGTTACACATATATATAAATATTGACAAGTGAGTTAATTGTATTTGTTGTATCTATGTGGGCAGCATTCAACATGAAGGTAACATGTTCAGAGCCAATGGAAGTGTGTACTGGCAGGATGATCAGAATATTGCCTTGGATTTCTACGGTGACTACTTAATCACTGACACGAACTTACTGTGTGCACTGAATGCTTCAATAATAAGCACCATTCCACAAGTTTCATCATTTTCTGCAAGTTTCTACCACAAACAGACCGGCAAGAGATTCGATACAAATATACATGTCCAGGTAACATACTAGCTATTGCTTTGGTAGTGTTAATGGGAAGGCAATAAATGGCAGTAGTTTATGGATTTGTGTAGATTAGTGAAGCAGAATTTGTAGCCTGTTTTAAAACACGTATTATTCTAAAAGTACACAGTTATGAGTATTTGTTGTCTTATAAAGTTATTATTCCTAATTTCTGTGATGCAAAACAGAACATTGCATTTGTAAATTCCTATTTTAGATCAAAGTTACTTTCACCTGAAGCTGATAAGCTCCACTTGCTGAAACTTGTCATGAACAATCACTAAGTAGTAGATGCTTGGTTGTGTGTGTAATAGTTTATAGTAAATTAGTTCTACTAGTGTTTACATGGAGCTCATTTTAATTCTGCACCTCCATAGTACACAGCCAGATCACAGCGTTCACTAACGATCAACAGAGCACTAAAGCAACTCCTTAGTACTCTTTATTATCTGAGAACTTAATATATTTCTTTGTTGTAATTTTGATTTTCCTTCATATAATTCCAAAGTTTGGTTGACTTTAGGTAAAAATGTTTTCAGTATACATCCAGTAGCATAGATAACCAGTTCAGGGCCCCCCTGCGACTCGATAATCAGGTTTCCCCCTCTACTTTTTAGCAAAGTTACTTCAAGATCTCATAACAGGGATCCACAGTACTGCCTTCTGTCAGAAGAATTAAATTCATGCCGAAGGAACCTACAAAAAGTTGACTATTCTGTATGTTTGGAGGGGCCCTCCATGCCGGAGGGTATGTAGGGGCTTTACCTATGCCACTACCTGTTTCTCTTTCCCATGGACATTAAGAGTTTATTGAATAACTATTTTGACCATCAAGATTGCTGTTCTCTGGGATGTGACACCATGTAATCTGATAGAACTATACTGGTACTTAAGGGGATGTGCCTTCCCCATATCATCAGTGCAACTGCTATGCTGCCTGTCAGCAATGACATAGTCCCACTGGGTTATAATTAGATGTGAAACTTTCCCTCAACTTTTGTCATACGCTAACTCATTGTATTGATTTGGCTGACTGATGTTTTAAATTGGTTGCATTTTTATCCCATTGACCTTCCTTATCAGTTAAGTTGAAGTACTGCTGAATTTGAATTTGGTGTGTTTTTACATGTTTGTTAATGGGGTGTACAATGAATCAGAAATGCTGTATCCTGTATTGATAGATTTAACTTCCTAATGTATGCCTCTATTTCATAGTCTTTAATGTTATCCGACTTTTCCTCTTGTTTCCCACTTAATACATCAAAATATTTGAAGTAATTGTCAGCCTCTTGAAATGCCAGTTTATACAATGTGTTATCTGTAGACAGTTCCTCATGATGTTTGTCTTCACTTAAAACTACATGTCATAATGTCACACAGAACAGAAGACTTTCTGCTTCCAATTTTGAATTACTGTCTTCCCATAAGAAACTGATAGGAATACCGACATGATTTATTCATTCGTTCTGTAATCAGTCTTGTGACAGGTCCATAGCCTCTTCTAAAGCAAGTTCTCCACAGAGTGTGATCTAGTGCTTCCTCTTTCAATTTCCAGAAGCCTGTTGTTTCCTTAAGATCATCTAGTGGCTGCTTACATCTTCTGTCTTGCATTTCTATCACTTCTATCATTCCTGCTATCTTTCCTTCCATAATGCGCTTTAGAAGGCAGTTTCTACGCAAGATGTGACCAATCGAGTTAGCCTTTCTTCTTTTTATTGTA
>JAKCWW010000986.1:0-17329 GCA_026260175.1 Reticulitermes lucifugus | reverse complement strand
CACACACACACACATACACACGGAACAACTCAGCTCTTGCTGAACAGATTCTTATGAAACTTTGTATTGGGACTTTACTAACATCTGTCAAGGAAGTCTAAGCTTACTTAAAACTAGACTAAAATAACAGCAATTTACATGAATATGTATGCAAATTTATGATAATATCTTGCTGAATTCTTCTTGGGTTGAGAAAAGTTTCAAATAAAAGTTGTATAGACAATCACAAGATACGTTTCATGTGAAATAAATTTTTACCAAAAATTGTTCCATTTATGAGGTAATTACAAAATAATGTGGCAGGGCCAGACAGGCCATTGTTGATCCTGTATTATATGGCAAAAAAAAGATACAACATGCTTGCTGTGCAATTGAGGAAGAAATACAAATGACAGTCACAATATTCAATACTTACTGCTTTTGATGCTTATTGTTTTATGCTTTATTACAATTACACAGTATGGCGCCATGTACTGTAGTTGAGATTTGTTGTGATGTGACATAATAATCCAGTGACATGGCCTCTATGTTGTTACATCATCTTTCTATGCAATTATTGGATTTGTTAATTTTTCCATTTACATAATACATAATTAAGGAAAATAAAAATTTGCAGTGATAATATTTAATATTTGTTGCTTATGAATATAAAACTTTGTATAAGGATAGATTATGAATACACCTATAAATCTTGTATGAAATATCATTTGGAAGTCAGAAATCACACAGTGTGTCAATGGGCTGATACTGTGAGGTTATGTATGACCTTTAAATTTAACATAAACAAAATCAACATAAAGATATAAATAATAAGTTCTTTAAAGAAATACATTAACAGACTTTATTAATAGCACTAATAACATTATATTACACACACACGCGCGTGCATGTATACATGCAATTACGAACAGTAACAAAATATGTGGCCCCCCAGTGGATTAAATGGTATGTTGTTCCCTTCCAAAGGCAGTACTAAAATTTAGGAAACAAAACGAGCTGAGTTTCTTCCTCCAGGATTTGTTTTCAGTTAATTGTATGTACACCGCTCTTCGGTTATAAAGCGGGTTTGGGGTAGGGATCCGACCCGCATTATGAGACAACCGCGCTATAACCGACAGCTACAATTATTCTCTAATTCAGTGATTCTCTAATGGTCAAAAACTCTTCTAATTTTACACTATTGAGCACGATAAACGTAGCTGTGCATTTGGTATTTTTTAACAATCAAAAGGAAACCAATGTAGTTTACCTTAAAACTATAAATTATTCCTTGATCAAGGGGCTGGATTAACACTGTGGTATGTTTTGGTAAATACATAGCCCTAATCTTTCCATCTTTCATTAATATTTGCCAGTGCCCATTAAGTAAATTATCAGATATGTTCTCACACTACAGATCAACTTATATTTTTCTCAGAATCTTATTCAAAGGCAAGGGGGAACAGGAAAGACCCGCGGTATATCCAAATCCGCGGTATAAACGACGGCGTTATATCTGGGGAGCGGTGTAGTATATATGTGTAATGGATGCATGAACCCAGAACCATTAGAATTGAATGTGTGAATTTTTGTGTCTGCTTTGTAGCTTGGTCTCAAGATTTATGGTGCACCAAAACACCTTCTTTTTAAAGACCTGAACTTCGAAAGCAAAAAGCAGGAAAATGCAGAAAAAGACCCTGATTATGACTATGATGAGAGTGATGATGAGGATGAAACTAAAGATGCACTCAGCTGGAGAGGCGTCATTGAACTGGACACTATTCTGTACCCAACAATGAAAGGAACACTGGACATTGATGAAAGGGGAACTGTCTATAATATTGTGGCATCGCTAGCACTCCCAGATGGCATTGCAGAAGTTAGGGATGAGTTTGACTTTATTGTAAGTGAATATTTATTATTATTTATTTGGAATGGTGATTAACATAAAATAAAACAAAGATGCATGTTGATTTATTTAACAGTCACTTGTCAGTTTCAGAGGTTGTGTGATATGAAATTATAGAATGATTTTGAATAATGAATCACGACGAATGTGAAAGTGGTCCCTTCCTGTGTAAGGTGTTGTCCCTGCTGTTGCTTCGAATGCACACCATGAAGTGCCCTCAAGTCAGGATGGTTATTCTCTGGGCCAGTAAATGCCCCATACTGTACAAAATTATGTATGTAAAGACTAGCAAATAATTGTACCAGAATGATTAAGTGCCCCATGGTGACAGGGACATGTCTATTTGTATGTGAGAGTTCATTTTAGGCGCATGTGCAGAACAGCAAAAAGCGATTATTAGCTTTGTCATGTCTGTCTGTCCATCCGCATGGAACAACTCCCCTCCCACTGGACAGATTTTCTTGAAATTGTATATTTGAGTATTTTTCGAAAATCTGTGGAGAAAATTCAACTTTCATTAAAATCTGACAAGAATAACAGGTACTTTACATGAAGACCTATGTATGTTTGTGATAATACCTCGCTGAATTCTTCTTAAAATGAGAAATATTTCAGACAAAAGTTGTAGAGAAAATCAAAACGCATATTTTATGTTCAATACTTTTTTTCCGAAAATCGTACCATTTATGAGATACTGTGGAAAAATATGGTAGAGCCAGACAGGCTACAGATGACAATGTAATACTGCACATACGCTTTGCATGCTGGATAACTAAGGATACAGACTCTCACACTCAGAATATTTAGTACTTATAGCTTTCCCACAGCAACAATGGTTATGTGAACGTGTCTCAATATTATGTTGCCTGCCTTTTTATAGTTTTTAAGATGCAGAGTTGTTTTGGATTTACATTTCACATACTCTAAATGAAGCTGGAAACTGCTACATCTATTTATGCTCTTCCTTTGTTACATTGTCCCTGCCATGTTTCTTACCCATGGATGTCTTTATTTTACCCATCTGATGTGATATATTCATCATTGTTTAGAAAGTACTTTATTTCTTAAACTTTATGTGGTCTGTTGCCCACATTTGGTGCATAATACGTCGTGTATAGTGGATAAACTGTGTGAATATCAGTAATTAAAGTCTGATAGACTTGTTTTATTAAATTACTTTTGTCTCGATTAACTGGATTACTCCACAGCCCTAGTAATTGCCTTGGTTTGTGACCCATTGCTGAGTGAGTTAAATTATCTTCTGTTCCACTAGTCCATGCACACTTTCGTAGTACTTCTCTTCCAGTTTAGCATCTTGACATGACACTGAAATAGCAAACATACTGTCCACAGTAAACAGCTGTGTAAGCTTCATGATTGCTTTGTTGTCTATAATGTTTTAGCTTCCATATTAAATATCTTGTCATTCGTAACTAAAAATTTAAAATATTTGTAGTAAATATTTAAAGACTTTGTAATTATTATACAGTTATTTGATTTGTTTTGTTTTGTTCGTTCAGGATGTTTTTACAATGACAAATAGACTGCATCTTACAACTCCATGTGAATGTTTCAAAGAATTGATTTCCAATTATGACTTCCAAGTTTCTTTGGGTGAGCATTATGGAATGTCTCTTGACTTCAAAGCAAAGACCAATAATGAATGGAAAAGTGTAAGTACACACGTGTCCTTCCTAGTAGTTTGTTTTAGGTGATTATTATGAAATGTCTCTTGACTTCAAAGTAGACCAGAAATTAAATAAAAAATGTAGGACACAGACGTTGTCCTTCATAGCAGTGTGTGTACACAGCTGATTTCATCTTTGAACAGTTAATTAAAAAGCATTATGAGATTTGTTATGAAAAATTGATAGTAATGTTTGAGTACATAAGTGTATGATAAAGATATTATATTAAATTTTGCTCTTATGTATTGGCCTCTGAACATAAAATTGTTGGGTTTTGCACAGTACTCTACAGTATGCTAGTTTTTAGGCTTTTGCAGCAGCACACATGAGGTCTCTTCTTTTGCTGCAATTTGGTGTCACGTCACTGGGTGACTGGTGCCCAGTGCTCTGAGAAAGCATGGTTGTATCATCTTCAGGGGTCCAATGTCACTCCTTCATTGGACATTATACCCTTGAAGATGAGATAACTATGCCATATGGAAGCATGTGGCGCCATTCTCCCACTTCCGCAGTGTTATATCTCAGAAGAACGGAGATTGCTACTGTGTAGTGTGTTTATATTAAACTTTGAACTCTGTAAAAAGGAGCTCCTGAATTTTGCTATGTGGATGTTTCAGGAGCATCAGTGCCTGTCCTTGCTTAACCTCATGCTTCAGTTATTTCAACGTTCATCAAAATTTTCAGCTTGAATTTCTTAATAAATATTAATATGTTCTTATTTTTCATTATGTTCAATCACTCATTACACTGCATGACAGTTTTCCCCACACATATAATGTATGTACTTAGTATTGAAGTTCAATTTTGTAAGACTCTGAAATGTCCGTTTCGTACAGAATTTTGCTGAGAGGTAAGCTGATGAGCTGTTTTGTTCTGATAGAAAAATTAGCAACTACAAGAGCTTACGAATGATAAATTTCAAACAAGTTTATTCAAATCACCAGAAGTGTTTTAGAACCACATCCTCACTGAATTATGCACTTCTTTAACGTATGTTCTTTAAACAAACATAATTGTTTTATCAAGCTTCATATCTGATTTAGAAACTTATCATACTTCATTCCAAGTTTGTGTTTGAGCACTGAATCTCTATTTTCAGGCTGGCTTCTTATTAAGGTATAACTATGAAAGTGGCGAAGATGAAGAAATCGACATTCATACCACGAAACTTAACATATTTTCTCCATTTGATGCCTTAAAACTCCTGGATATAACTGCTTTTATAGAACTGCAAGATACATTATACAATTCCAATTTCACTTTAGCGACTGAACAGAGTCATTTTACAGCTGGAGGAGACATTGAGGTAATATGGTCATACATGACAGTTTTGATTTTGTTAGAATGCTTTCAATTCACAAGAATATACATACCTATTTATCAACGTTTCTGTAGTGTGGAACATGATGTAATGCATCCAGTAATTGTAATTTTAATTTATATTTCCAAAAGTGTGTCGGTCATTGTTGTTTATAGAAACTTGACTTATGACAATTTGCTGCCCATTTCATAAGCCAGTAAGTAATTTAACAGAAATGTTTGTCTTTTCTGAGGACATCAGTTAGTGTTACTTAAACTATAATTAACCAGCATTCTGGTATCAAACGTTGGCTTTGTATGAGATCTTCGCTCTTCTGGATGTTATGCAATGTAGATTGGTAGTTACTGACGTTTCGGGACAACCTCTTGGTCCCATCTTCAAGGGTGAAGCAGTCCAAGATTCTTCTTGGACTGCTTGACCCTTGAAGATAGAACCGATAAGGTGTTCCAAAACGTCCGTAACTAACTACAAGTCTATTCTGCGTACCATCCCAGAAGAGCAAAAATCTCATTTACACCATGCCAGAAGCCTGAAATCACACATTGGCTATGTATGTATCTTATCATTCTTATTTACGTTAAAATATGTTATGAATGTTTCATTGGTTATTGTTTATGTTGTGAAATCATGTGGTTTACTTTGTAGTCATTTTTCCCCTCAGCCACAAATTTATCTGAAATGACAGCTCTTCATTTAGTTAGTTGTGCTAATTAATGGTGATTTGCATTGGGGCATATAATATCAGTGACTGGGTTGTGGTGACACTAAATCTGTGTTCTGTATCCAGTGGTTTTGTAACCCTTTGGATTTGTAGAATGAAAGTCAAATACAAATACAAATACAAATCCATTGACATTTCAGCCCCAAGTAGGCTGATTGTGTCATCCACAAGTGGTATTGAAGGCGACAGATGAGTTTAGAACGTTGTTTGAATGGTGACTGAGAGTGTAATTGGTAAGGCAGAGAAAAGCCAAATATTAACCACCTGCACCATGGCACATTCTACATTTGGGCATATAATGTTGGAAGGGTTTATTGTTAATTGTCACAGTGTTGGGCAGAGAAGTTTAAATTTATTTATTTTTGTTAACTAATGTGTAAGAGCAAACAGTTTTAATTTAAGTGGTTGTAAACATTAGTTATTAAAGTAGTTTTATTCCCATTGCTTCGGTGCATGTATGTGTATATATTTAACATGTGTTGTCTAATTTTGTGGGTGTAGTTTTGCATTATTTTCTTGTGGCACATTTAAAGAAGATATTTATCACATGATTCTGCTGTGTGGTTATTCCCTACTTCTTTTAATTAAAAATACAATGTAACTGTAGTGAAAATTAAATGTTGACTTCACTTATAGCTCAAGGATGACTTCATAGATGCGTCTGTAGGTTTGAGTATGGTCTCGCCTTTTTACAATATATCAGCCTTTCGAATATCGGCTAAAAAGGACTTCTCTAATGAAGAAAAAAAAATAGAATTTGAACTTGACAGATTAAATACTACACTGAAAAATGTAAGTATCAAGTACCACAACATTATCCCCTGTTTCCCTACAACTCATTTAACATTTTGTTGGTCTTTTAAGCTGTTGCTTTTGTACTGAAGAGTTTATTTTCTGAAGGTGTAAACTAGCATGTTTTGCCAGCAATTTTTCTTAATGAAAGTAAAACTGTGTTGCTAGAGAATGAGTGAATAATGGATATTGTTCTTCATTTTGTGTTTTTTATTTTTAAATTCTTAATTACTTTGCAAACTGTGCAAATGCTGCTATGTGTTCTTTATTACATCTTTCTTTCTAGAAAAACTCTGTGACTTCATATGGAAAGTTGTGTATGCATTTCCTGTACCTGTCCATCCAAGCTATGTGGTCGGCCATTCATGAAATCCATCATACAATTTCGTTTAACAAGATGAAGGAGAACACCATATTAAATTCCTTTTTATGTGAATTCCTCATTTCCCACGTATTTCATTTCTCCTCTTATCAGGTAGTTTTGCTAACGCTTAGTTTTCAGATGTGTGTAATGCTGCTCTCTCTGAGTAGGAAACCATACATTAATATCAACTGAAACTATAAGAATACTATATTTTTATCTGTTTGCTCTTTTAGAAAGTAGTAAAGATCAAAATACACAATAGTCTTCAGTGATGTCCTACATTTTTACATCCACATGTGTTTCCTTTCCATTTCCATCTAATACTTATCTTGTCTGTGATGCATACTGATGTAAGCAAAGAAACTCTTCTCTCAGTATTATAAAACTGACATTCTGTACTTCTGTTCTGTAGCTCAAAGTTGAAGCATCGTGGCACATTGAAGGGAATACCTTCATCAAAGCTCACGGAAAGTTGGAGACACCATACGAGAAGCTGCCCATGATTGAAGGAAGCTTAATATTCACACAGAATCCCACAGATTCATCTGCATCACTTGATTTTCAACTGGCATATGTACCAGGTCCACAGATAAAGATTTATTTACTGCTGGAAGGAAACATTATTACAGTTGATATGGATTTACCTATTGAAGGTTTCAGGTTAGAGCAATTCATGTGATTCAGCTGGGAAGAATGAGAAGTGTATTGCTTGTTAGTTCTGATTCTCAGTGGGCAGTTTGTACACATTTGTTTGTTTCATTTGCAGGACTTGAAAAATTATATGAACTTCTCTTCACCGAATTACAATTTCACTTAAGAATACTGTCTTCTGGGATGTAATGCCATGTTATCTACTAGAGATTCACTGACTAAATCTTCATGGTAGAATTTTGGTAAATTTCTGTTAGGCTACATGGTGTCATATTCCAGTGGACATTATTCTTCATAGATACTAATGTGAAAACTTCAAATTTCACATACAATTTAATTTGTCACCCTAAACTTTACGTTTATTTATTTATTTATTTATCTGCCTAAGTGTACACATTCTGTCAGTATTATGTTATTGTGTAGCAATCAAGAGCTGTTGGCTGCTATGCACAGAACTAAAAGGTGGCACCAGCAAACAGCAGAGAGAGGTATCTGTACTTCAGGTGGTATTTGCTCTTGATATTTGCTAATAAAATTCATGTATAGGTAGCAGCACTTGTTATTCTATCAAGCTGTGTGGCAAGAAGTTTCAAAGTATGTAGCAAACATATCAATGACTTTGTGATGTCATAGTGTTCCTCAAGGGTTGTAAGGTATAAGAGTGGTTCAGTAGAATGTTTTTCCAGCTAGAGAGAGAGCTGTGAAATTTTCGTCTTGGAATTTCAATAGCCATTATAGTAATTTGTGTATAAAATTTGTATCTTCTCTGAGAAATGTAATTATGACCCTAATACTAGCTCTCTTTCGTTCCTGACTAAAATTATAGGTAAAGGTAAAGTTCGCCATATAACAGGCCATTAAGGCCCAGAGGGGAGTAGAGGTATAGCTGTCCTCTTTCTTCAACCATGGCAGTAGGTGGGGGTGGGTGGTCAATGCTACACCCTGGCCGCTTTACCCCGAGGAAAGAGATCCAGTACCGAATGTACAGGAGGCCGGGTGGGCCCCAGGTCTGGATGGGTGAAAAAAATATCGCCCCTACCGTGACTTGATACTCAGACCGTATGGCCCGTAGCAAGTCACTGTTCTGACGACACTATCCCGGCCCACTAAAATTATAGGCTCTTTGTGACTATAGATAAGGTTGTCCCAGTGCCTAATTAAGACTGTGTATTCAAGACACATGGGCAAGTGACCCTATAGCTTCATAGATTTTTAATCTCAGTACTAGGTGGAGATGAGTGGTCAACTTCACTCCCTGGCCATGTTGTGTTCAGGCACAAATTCCGCAGTGCTGAGTGAGTATTCCTCCTACTGCCAGGAATCTAACAGCAGTCATCAGGCACCTAGCATAGACGATATACTGTCTCAGCTACCCTGGCTCCTCCTTGTAACTGTTTTAAGAACCAGTGAGTGTTTGTCTGTAAATATTGGGTCAGAGAGAAGAGAAAGGTAATTATAATATTTGTTGTGTTGGGTTGGGTTATTAGTGTTACCAGGCAGAGTTGGTAGTATTTACAGATACAAAAAAAAATTGGCAGCAATAAACAATAATGGAGGGTGCTTGAGTCAGTGTTGCTGTGTTTAGCTTCGCCAGAAAAGCCTGTTTTATAGTCCCATAAAATTTCATTGTCTTGATATGTTAGTTGATATGAAGCCATTACACTTGCTTGCACATGTTTCTGGCATCCTGTATATAGGACGTCCTCTTTGTATCTTGTCTCTGTTATGAAAAGCATGCTAATCATATATATATATATATATATATATATATATATACAGTGCATACACAAAAGAATGGTGCGGTTTTAATAGTGAACACTATTAAAACCGCACCATTCTTTTGTGTATGCCCTGTATATACTGTATATGCATTCTTTTTGTTACAAATTAATATAAACATAAAACTAAAAAATTAACTAGGGATGTGTTCAGAGTTATCTAGATAAATCCTCTGTTTTCAGTAAAGCACAGCTGAATGGAACACTGACCTCCACTGGTGCAGGGGAGAATACATTGCAAGCAGTACTACAGTCTGGAGGAAAATCACATGATGTACAAGGCAATGTCAAAATGACACCTCAGTTTCCAATAATGGTAATTTGCATCTTTTAGTTTGGTAATTCAGTTGTGTTTGAAAGAATGTGGGAATCTGTTGGTGAATCAGTTGGGCACTTCAAAAAACGTATTTGTTTGCTGGTATGAATTTTTATGTCACTTTTAAATACCAGTAACATGAATAATCAAATTAGGTCCTCCTCCACACTACTTGTCTTTCCCTAAAATTTAAAATGCATTATCTGAAAATGGGTGCTAAGACATTCAGAATTTGGTCAAATAACTTTATAAGGGTGTAGGTTACGTATGTTGAGGAAAAATGTATAATACCTTACTACTGGTATTGTAAAATTGAAAAGTTGTAAGTCACCAGGTACTGATGATACACCATCAGAATAAATTTAGTTAGAAGGTAAACGAGTACATTCTGAGATATACGAAATTACTAATTATGTTTGGAGTAAGGAAAAATTGTCTTAAGAGGTGAAAGAGTATGTTATTGCACCTATTTATAAGAAGGGTGATAAAAAGAGATTTCAGTAATCATCAGTGCATATCATTGTTAACAACTACATACAAAACTTTATCCAGCATTCTTCTGTCAATATAATGGATCAGCTACTGATTGGATCATGTGCATCCTTGAACTACTTGTGAGAAAAAAATTAGCATAAAACAGGGCATTACTTCAGCTATCTATAGATATAAAAAAAACCATTGGATTCAGAATGAGTGCAGTACGGTCAGCTCCTTTCCATCATTATGGTTCCCAAATTTGTGAAACATCTGTTATTTACCATTAAAACCATTTTGTTCTGAAGTCTGTTCCATCATACCGTATCTAAAAATGGCTGTGTCATGCATTAATTTGTTTACTTACAAAGAGTTAGACATTGCAGTATGCAACTTCAATACATTTATCTTAATAGACCTGCAGAATGGTATATACCAGGAAATTTCGGAGAATGTTCGACTGCATTCTGGTTAGATACCTTGATATACATGGTTCTTCTTGCTTTCTTTTTCTTTATGTTTACAGTCATATCAACTTTTTACAACATTTCTTACACATTCTGTATATTTTAATATACATACAAGCAATTTCTTTGCAGGTGAATGTGAAAGTTGTAACACCTCATAAAAGTGAAAAGGAGATCAGTGTAATATTGAGTGTACAAAAAGAAGAGCATGGTTTCGAACTGACTTCAGCATTTACACATGGACAAAACAAATTAGCTGTGGATGGTAAATTTGATATGCAGCCAAACAACTGGAATGTTAGTATGAAGGTACAGTTCATACAACTTTTTTTGTTCTATTTGTGTGTGGGTTGTCTTCTAATGATTCACAACCATCATTGAACTTGTACGGCCTCTAAGGATATTGTTTGTTGCCTTATGCTGTAATAAATATTGCAGTGTTTCTGTAACTGACAATATTTAATAATACTCTGCAGCATGAGACAGCTGATTTCCATACTTCAGTACCTTCACACACCTAACTTTAGAGTGGGAGCTAGCCTAACAGCTTGTGAACATTTTTGTTGTATACGAGGAACATGTCTGTTTTTCTTAGTGTTCGCAAGCAACCACCAGCCTACTTGGAACAGTGTCACTGTATTTGTTAATGTCTTAGAACTTTTTGAACGGTATACTGACTGCGCTATGTACTGGATTGTCCGGGGTTCGAATCCCGGCAGGGATAAGAGATTTTTGTTTTCTCAAAATCGTCCAGAATGGCTGTGGGGCCCACCCAGCCAATTCAATGGGTATTGGGGTTCTTTACTGGAAGGCAAAGCAGCCATAGCATGAAATTAACCACTGACCTCCATTTAGTGCCGATGTTAAGAATGAGTGGGGCTATACCTCTACTCCCCTTATATGCCTTCATGACGTGGGCAGGGAGAACTTTAACTTTTACCTTTTTTATTGCATGTGTGAACTATAAATTTCCAATTCTAAATTGTTTCTCCCTTTTCCTCTTGCCTTGAGCATGTTGATAAATTTGTGACATTCTGTGTAATGTATATCTTGTGTGGCCAACTCTTGCATGTTGGGACTGTGTAGAATTGAAAATAATAATAACACTGTGGAATAGTTCAAGGGTGTACCACTAGTAACATCTGCTGCCTGTAGGCCTTACCAAACTCTGCCTTAATAATAAATATGGTTCTCACTTGATATTTTTAGCCATCCAAGTATGATGGACTCTTACAAGAATCATCTGCATGAGCTATTTCTTATATGTCTCAGGTTTACAAGAGTTGTACAACATAATATTGAGGTAGCTTTATAAAACTGGGAGATTTAAAATAAAATTAAGGTTTTGCATGGAGCAACACTGAAACACAACTTCTTGTATTTGATCTGGTTCTTTCTTTATTTTGATTTTATTAAATCTTTATTTATCTGATTGTTCTAAGGTTGGCACTTCTCATCCCATATACAGTTCATTTGCTATAAGTGGGAGATTTTTGAAACAGAATGATGGAAATGTTAGCCTTGAAGCAAAGGCAGACACATCTGTAAAGGGATTCGAGAAATTGATGGCTGGAGGACAGTATTTGTAAGTAACAGAGCTGCATCAAGTATACTCATTCACCAGAGCAGAAATTTTGAAATACTTGAGAGAAAAAGCATGATGATTGACCCTATTCTCATTGCTGGTGGAGAAGATTGTTGCTATTTTTTGTCTGCTGTTGTCGTAATTCAAACAAATTAATTCTTCTGGCATAATTCAAGTTTTTTTTATGTAATAAATTTTAAAAGCATTATTATATTTATTGTTATTGCAAGCAGTGATTCTAAGCATGTGCTTCATATTCAGTGTGTTGTTGACTAGTTCATAAATATCAAGTATGTCAATACATACATACATACATACATACATAAATAAATTTATAACAAACTTCCTGATGTTATTGCTGAACTGGTTATAAACAGGAAAAGCTTTCTGTTACAATTAAGAAAATATTTAATTGATAAAGCATTTTATTCCATAGAAGAATCCATGAATGCTTAATATAGACTCTTGATGTGAGGCAAATATGGTTGCTTCTGATAAATTGTACTCAATTTTATTATATTATATTATATTTCAATTCTATGTATTTTAAGAATTCAATTTTTATATTTGTTATATTATTTATATGCTCAATCATAATTTTGAAGTGTAATTTTGACCTTAATCAGTATATTTGTACATATGAGTGTGCGATGACTGATATCTACTATTGTATAGATCATTGATTTGTAAAGTGTGTGTGTGTTTGTAATGTTTTTATGTGGTGTTTGTGTATTTTATGACTTGTTCCATATCCCTTTTGTCTTTGTGACGCACTTGTGGATTCGTGGAATGTATATATATATATATATATATATATATATATATATATATATGTCTGCTGGTTATCAAAATCCACTTATGAAATCTATAACCTGAAGGTTGTGTAAACAACTTTCTCATTCATCACCCAGTTATGACTGATTCTTTAGTTATGAAAGTCTTTCCAAATGTTGTTATTGAGCCAAATTTCATCCTTTCTGTTCACCACACTGATACATAATTACGGTTGATGAATCCTTTCTATTTCTTTGGAGGGGGCTGTGTGGCATCGAAAATCTCGTGATTTAATCTCCTGTTGGGTTACATGATATACAAATGTGTATGACTGATGTGAACATCACTGTTTGAGTTTTTGCTTCACTATCTAATGTGTAATTTATTGCCCTTGTACAAAACTTTCCAGAGCATTGACCAAGTAGAAAAGAGTTCCTTGGCCATGCTAGAACACTATAGAAGTTTAGTACTGAAAGACTGCCACAGCACTCATCAGTTATGGTGAATGTAGTCTTACAAAACTGTCATGCATTTAATTATATGTGCTACTCAAAAGAATTTCAGGAAAGTCTATGTGTACAGGTTTACATCTTCTCTGACACTTCACTCAGTTTGTAAGGTTATGTGGAATTAACGTAAGATAAGGGGATATGTTTCCACAGAACTAATTAACTCAGTGGAATGGAGTCTCTTCTTTAGATGCTGGTAATGCCTCAAATAATCAAGAAATCCCTGCATTTTCTGTAACCCAATGTTTCATTGCCATTTGCACAAAATCCTGCCACTGGTCGCTGTTGTAAAACATGAATCTAGTTCATATTCTTCTTAATAATTTTAGATTATTTGTAACATTTTTTGTCATCTATGCCTGAGTCTTCTGAATGGTCTCTTTCCTTCAGGTTTTCACACCAAAATACAGTGTATCCACATTCCTCTGGGGTTTGAACACAACACTGTGGCTTATAGTCAAACTCTCAAAGTTTTTAACTTACCTTAGTAAACCTCAATGTGGGCATCCTTGGTAGTACGAACAATGTCCAGCCATTATTCAAGCTCCTGCCATGTTCTGTGGAGCATGTTAGCATGAATAGTCATGATCACTTCCATGATATGCTTCTTCAGGTCATTAATGCTGGTAACTGGTGATCGGTAAACAATGCTCTTGACATGACCCTACATGAAGAAGTCGCGTGGTGTTACGTCCAGGGAACGAGGAGGCCAAGGGATTGGGCCTTCTCTGCTGTTTCATCTTCCCAGAAATTTATGGTGCAGGTATGCCCATACTGGTAAACCCAAATTAGGGGGGAGCCCCGTCTAGTTGCAGAATAATGTGTGGTTGGAGGTGCTTATTCTGATGTATTGCGTAGAGTTGCAGCTTGTCCCGGTAGGTATTCATATTGATTGTTACTTCTTCGAAGAAGAACCTGTGGAGGAACTTTGTGGACACACTGTACTGAGTATATTTCTTCTGTCTCCCTCCCATGCCCCACTTACCTTATCCTTCCTTATTTGATCATCCTTAATAATATTCTTTGAGGAGTGTATATCATTTGATTTCCATACAGTTATTAGCTTATGACAAATTATCAATTTACTAACATTTATCAGCTTCAATTAACCCATATGATCTTAATTGTCACTTCAGAATAACTGCAAAATCCGGCATTGTGAGTGCTGCATTTGATGTCACACAAGCTAAAGGAAAGTTTGACACAGAATGGACATGGATCTTCATGGAAAATATGGCAGCCAAAGTGATTGGATCGTATGAGACAAGAAATGTGTCACGCTATCTTATATCACAGGTGTTTTATAGAAATCCAAAGAAAGCATTTAAACAGTTTTCTGCTGGAGTGGATGTTAATGTCAACAGAAATGCATGGCAGTGAGTATATTATTATGCAAACGTTGGTTCGTGGTAGTATACAAATTTCAGATTTATTTCAGAATCCCTCATATTTCTCAAAAGTGTTTATGTAAATGTTTACATTTTAAGCTCTGCTTCCAGAAATGTATTTTATTATGTGTGCAGTTATTCCTTATGAGTATCATGGAAATTGTAACCTGGAATATAATAAAAACAACTTAGCTTTTGAAACAAAAATTTGCATAATATGAAACATACTGAAAATGGATACTCTGAGTTATACTGTAATGTATAAAGCCGCTGTACACTCAAAACTAATACGACTTTTCGTCGGATCATTCGGTGTCCTTAAACGTAAGGTGAACCACAAATTCTGGACAAGTAACAATTTAAATTGTGAAATCAAGAAGAATTATTTTGAATGGTATCTGAAAACAATGTAATGTGTCATCATGTATGTTGTGCTGTTTCCGTTTCTTTAGCACTCATTAAGTTATGCATATATTTCTGTCATTGTTTCTATATTACTTCCTTATGCACATGCCATGTTCTCTTCATAGTCTGTGTAATAAATTTTACTCTTGCTCGTATGTAAGTTACAGCATATTTACAATTGGAGTGGAAGTTTTAAATGTTCCTGAGCATGTCTTAAAATATTTTTATACTTTGTTGATATATATTGATCCACGTTTCTTAACATCTTGATGACGTAACAGTGCAGCAGTAATCCTTGTGGGAAGTCCATATATAATACCCTGTTCTTTTTATAGATTTGGCACCAATGTCAGTCTTGCAGTACCATCTGCAAGTAATGTTACAGTAACTCTGAACTTGCAGCTGCCTCCACCACAAAATGAAATCCATACTATACTTACAAAACTGCATTACACAAAGGATTACAAGCATGTGCAAGAAGTTGTCCAATATTCCACATACTACTCAAAGAAACTGTATGCAACTTTTGGAGAGGTGAGTATAGAGTATGTGTTGTTGCATACTGCTCATGAATTGAAATAAAATATCTTAGTCCATGGACATTTAATTTTTAATTATAGAATCTGATAATATTTCAGGTAAATAATATTCAGTAGACTGCCTTAAGCAGGGGTTCGAGGATCTTTGTAGTTTTATAGGTCAGGATGACAAATGAAGCAGCAGGGATAACTTAGACTTGAACTATTAAAATAAGCATCTGACTATTTAAAGTGAACCAGAATCTATATCACCAACTTCAGGATTTTTAAATGTTTTTATAACCTATTAATTTAAATATTAGTTCATCAATATGTACTACCTATATTTTGAAATTTAGCCATTTGCCAGGTACATATTGCTTCCATCTTTTATTTGGATTGGCTAATCCCGTCTCTGTTAATACTACTGTCAAGTCCTTGAGTAAGTCACATCCAGTTTTCTGGAAACAAAATGAAATATTGTCCACCGAAGTACAAAATTTAATTCAATTCAATGAAAGGCCAATTTAATTCCTTTAAATGTCATGGCAGTCAACATGACATGTTAGATTCCTAGTTGACTTTTAACCTTTAATGGACAAATGGGAAAACACAGTCCCATTAAAGTACATCCTTTTCATCCGAAAGGGAAGACACTCTCCTGCAATGGGCATTTCAAGTGAACATGGCCACAGTAGAAAACTGGGATTTAAAAGGTCATACACTAAAGGTTAATATGATAGGATTCTGAATGCTTCCATTCACATCTGGGGTTTAAGTAATGCTTTTGCACCAAGACAGATGGTTACTAACAATACTTCCTAGGCCTTACATCTTTTTGTCTCAGACAGCAAGACAAAACTATGAGAATGGGAATACTGTATTTTCCACTAGCCTAAAATCCACTGAAACTTGATTGGAAATACTTAAAAGCAACCTTTGTCACAAATGTGTGATTTGAAGTCCTCACAGTGGTGTTGATGAACATCAAGTTTTCTGGAGTATTACGCCACGTTGACTGGTAAATAGTCACTGGTATTTCAGCAGAGCATGGTGCAACCATCTTCAGCATAAAGCAGTCCATAAAGTCTTCCTGTACTGCTTGCAATATGCTCCTCCACAAAATTCGTAACTATTTACAGTTAACATGGTGTAACATCCTAGAAGACTTGAATCTTCATCAAAAAAGTACCCAAGCTCAGTAACTTGAAAAGTTCTGGTAAAACAGTAATGTTCATTAAGATATTAAACTTAATAGAATAAGAGTATTGACAGACTGGTGCTGCTGTCTACAGGAAGTTTTGGTAAGGGCAGACACTGTAAAGTCATCTCACGTATACCATCCACTTCTGCCCTGTGCTGTTTCTATTTGTAACTATTTGCTGGCATGCATAAAAACAGAAAAGCAAGACTTAGCTTTTTGTATATAAGTGTGTTCACAAAACTGTATAATTCAAATGCTGTAAACAGTATACAGTTAGCAGTTCTTACACGTTACAAATTGTATCTACACTACTGTTTTTCCTGAAGTTTATACATTTCTGTTAGTTATGTCATATTTATAATATCCTGCATGTGAGATTTTATAAATGTGGCCATAGCATTTCATGTGTGTTGTCCTGCATATCACATACAGTGAAACCTCTATCCATCGTTTTTCAGGGGACCGGAAAATTTGAACGATACATAC
>JAKCWW010000985.1:58481-77952 GCA_026260175.1 Reticulitermes lucifugus | reverse complement strand
AAACAGCTATATTTATAACAAGATACCAAACAGCTATATTTATAACAAGATACCAAACAGCTATATTTATAAAACGATACTAAACAAGCACATTTATACCACATAATAAACAGCAACATTTATAACACGATACCAAATTTGATGGGGAAACTTTTAACTCTAAATTAAGCTCCTAGCGAGAAGAGTTTTTCGGCAAGGATAGACACTGTAATACCCACTGAAGCATGCTTCCATTTTGCTTTCTTTTCTTCACTAATTCTGTCTAAGGTGAATAACGGCACAAGAGCAAAACTTATTGTTTTACATATCAGGATAGTCTTATATGACGTATATGTGTAACTAAATCCAAAGAGAGGGGTTTTCTCTAGAATTCAAGTTTCTTGAACAGTCAAGAAATTCTTCGCCTTCGGTGTAACCCGAAAGTTTATTATTGTGTTACAAGGTTCTATCACTGACCCTTTCTTCTTTACGAAGTGTTACACGTGAATAATACAGGGAAGTTTCCGTAGAGCACTACGCAATCCGGCGATCTTCCCAGGTCGCTTGGACAGCTCCACAACTTGCGTAACGCTCTGAAGAAATAAGTGATGAATCCTACAAGACAAAGGGAAAGGACATGAGCCGCGTTCCTTGTCGTATTCAAAACGCTATTAACGATATGTCACGTTAGGTTATTCGGTTCCTGACATACACTGGTCAGTGTAAGTAACACTCCACAACTCTGAGTCAAAATTTGGCGGCTTAGAGCAAGATACCGAACCTACCTGATCGGGCGGAATAAAGATAGTCAATAAATTACAAATGAATTTGACGTCTGCCGTCTTCTGGTTTGTGGCGTCAGTTGGTTTTTATATAAATCTACCGACGTCAAGGAAGTAACAGTTTTGTCGAAAACGTCTGTTATTCTCCGCCAGAGTGCATGGCCTAATTTCACACACACTTTTCCTCCTTTCTCATTAAGGCAGACGTCTTAAGTCTTCTGGGGCAAAACGCCGTGTAGATTTGTGGAAATTTATCGGCGCTATGGAGGAATTTGCTGCCTCTATCGTCATGATAGTAGAAGAAGAGTTTGTGATTCTGAATAAGGAGGCAGCAACCACTTCAAAACATCGGTAACAATTTAACAGTCTACATAAAATCGCAACCCAGAAGAATCATGTCTTTCTCAGCAACGCTGTGAGAACTTTAACTGTAATGCCGGTCCCGTTGCACACTACGAAACTTAACTTCTTCACGTGCCACCGTCCTCGGTGCACCGCATGGTCGTGAATGCATGTAAGGGTGCTTGCATAAATATTAAGTATAAACCTAGTATAAACCTTTTGCGTCCTGGCAAGTAGTTGGAATTTCAAAATTCAATGAAGCGTCACTGAAGAGCTGAATCTCGAACGCTTCACTCGTTCCAAGAAAAAACTACGTGATATTAAGCATTTGGGCCTGACGGACTGATATTGCTAGAGTATGGTGTACGATTCGAAATTTGCTACCATGTGGTAAACTACGTAAACTAAAAGAGGAATTTTTCTATTGACGATAAATTCCCGTTTGCAAAGAATTTAGTTATAAGTATCTGTGGCAGCAAATCTGCGAACCACTAAGTTTGTTGTATGACAGAAAAATAAGGATTGTTACGAATTGAACTCATACAAGATGTTTGATTTTTCAAGAAATCTGTTTTAACCTAAGACTCTCTGAGGGGTTCTGTCGTAACATATCTTCTTTATGCAATACCATTTCGCACTAAATACAACATCTATCAAAGCCACTAACTCCTACACAAATATCTCATGTACAGTTGCTACAATTTATAACACATAAAAGAGAAAAATGTGTACTGTGTTCGAAAATAATTCCTACCCAAACGACATTTTGATTACCTGAGTAGTGAGAGTAGGTGTAGTTATTGAGTAGGCATCAATATCTCGAGAGACATACAGCCTGTATCTTCGGGATAGAGATAGCTATATAGGGAGTGTAAATCTCTCGATCGTTGGTAACCATTTAAAAAATTAAATGGCGACGTGAAAAGTAGTAACATAATACAACATTCATTACCTTGAAAATTTCAAGTACTGTATCTTAGATATACAATTGTCCTTTAGGTTCTATACTGACCGTCTTCACCAAGTAATTGGTAAATATTCGCCTGGAAAATGAATTGCAGGTGTTTTCCTCACAAGGGTGTAATGATTGAAATATTAGAGGATGCTTTCCTTTACAAGAAATCTTCCTATGGTCTTTTTGACGCGAAACTTTCTGCATCATTGCAAACAACTTTATAAATTTATTATAAACCATAAGTTATACGGAAAATGTGTTACGACCACCATAATACACGTTACTTCATGTAGTAATTTCCTCCAAACAAGAGGTATGGGAAAGAGGGAGAGACAGAGAAATAACCTAAAGTATTGCTTTTAACTTATTTCTGGCGTTCTGGAATTCATTTCACTTGACTTTCAACATTCTTTAGAGCTTGAAACCCGAAGAAAACAAACATTACGGTTACCAGTCTTAAACAACTGGTGCTTCACAAGTTTGGCAAGTGTTGTGACATCTATTACATTAGTTTATGGAGGCTATACAGCAAATACTAACGACAAATTACACGATATATTTAATAAGAAGTGTCGATTGAAGAGGAATTTCCGGACGAAAATGTTGCACAGTGGCAAACCCATCTCCGTGCATTTTAGTCTTCTTTTTTCTATATTACCATTCAGCTAGTTCTCTAGAGGGTAAGGTTTGAAGAATATTGTTCTTTTGGAAGTGACGCAGGTAGTGCAGTAGAACTTTACCGACGTGTTGGTGGAATTTGTTGATTCCATCTTTCGGGTAGACGTTTACCACCCTAAACATAGAGGCAACGGGTTCCACCGAAAAGTGATAAATTAAAGCGAGACTATACGACGTGCCATCCCAGAATACAGTAGGTCTTATTGTCTATGATCACCGCAGTGACAGCCTAAAATCTCACTGTGTAACATTTATAATCATCAAAAACTTTATCAATTCTGTGCTGAAAGGATTTTGTTTATTTTTGGTTTACTTAATGCAGGCGTGCAGAAATCCTTGGCGCCATGTCTCCGTGGCGACTAAATTTTGTACGGTGACGCACAGTATTTGTAGATAGTCGGTACGGAAGTTGCTTTATGTCACCCTTCTTGCACTTAGGATTTTTATGTGGCTTCTAGGTTTTTGGAAAATTTGTGTACCTTTTACTTAACGATATTTCCAATAATTTCGTTTATATAGCGTCGAATGAGAGAATTGTAGCAAATACAAAATTGTAGATGTGGGAAGAAATGGTCGTGACCTATGCAGACGTTGGCTGGAAAGACTGAGAATAGTTACAAGACTATATATAGGATTGTCAGCCTCCGGGAAAAAATTGGACCTGGTACCGTAAAATAAAAAACAGTAGCGCTAACCATTCAACATTCGGGCCTAGATAATAGAAAACTAATGAATCTCTAAGAAGCTAAAGAATACTCATACGTCTATCTTCTGGTGATTATAAAACCCCCTCTTGTCCTGTTTGTGCAACCCGAGCTACGTCTATCCAAAAGGTATCATAAAATCGCGAATGAGTATAGAAAATTCCTGTCTGTTGAACAAGGCCAGATTTCATGCAGAAACTTCCAATATGCCACAGAAAGTTTCATTCCCACCCATTCAGATTTTTTAATAAATAAATTTTGAAAGCCGGAATCCTTGCCAAAGTATATACCGCTACTAACTGCGCCATTTGCATCTGGGCACTCGAATTCCCGTAGCTGTTCTGTTCATAACGTTAAGTATAACTCTCATTACTGTGATTACTGTATTTATTACAGCCACTATTTATTAATTATTCTTATGGTCCACTAATCTTAATATTTGCTACTACATTTACTGGATTTAGCAACAGGGGTTAATGCTGTTCCCACTTGACAAATTCGTGCGTCCGCCATGTTGTTCTCTTGCCGAATATAGGAAATTAAATTTTCCAAGCTTCGGATTGTAGAACATTCATATAAAAATTATCAAAATCCGTCTCATCTGTTCTCGAGTTCAACCATACGAACAGGCAGCCGTAATTCCCTCTACAAATCGTGCTAAGAGGCGCTCTCACCTGTTTCCACGTAAACATATAGTTTCCGCTTACTTATACCGGTGGCAGTTCGAAACTGTGTCAGATGTTAAATGTTAAAGATGTAGCCTACTTCACTCTCTTGAAGTAACACTGGTCACAGTTGGCAATGAAGGGGGAGAATTTCGAAAAATATAATGGGATTTAAAAGGGCGAAAATGGTGATAGAAAATGAATTATCCCAAGGTGAAGTCTAAGGACCTTTCTTAGTATAACCTAATGTAGTAAAAAAACAATCTTAAACGGAACCTGGATGGAAAGGAAACTTGTCTTTAGAGTTAACATTTTCCAGTCCCGTGGATATTTTTAATTAAATTTCAAGAACCTGTATTAAAAGGAACCTGCCTGCAACGGACAATAATCCGGTCCCTTGTGGTTCCGTTATAGGCAGGTTTCGCTGTAATAACAGAGAACTTTTCATGGTGACTGAAAACATTTCGCTAAGATACTGGTTGTTAGCGACAAGTGCAACACAGAGAGAAAATCTTCATGAAAATCCCCTTTCATGCAGCAAGCGCCCAGCCCCTCACTTTAGTTTATCCTCAAAAAAACACCATGTCATTCTCCTTATCCCTTTTCGCGAAGAGGAGTTAAGGAACGCTTGATAGAAAGGTCGATTACTTTGCATATATATGGCGTGCTATCGATAACACAGCAAACGGTATGTTGTAGAAGAATCCTAAATAGACATCTTCCCAAGTGACAGTTCCTTACGAAGTGGTAGACCTGAGCCCATTCTGAAGCTGCTGGGTATGTATTTTAAACGCCTTTTGAGATGAAAGAAAATAGCTATAAGAAGACATCCATTAGACTATCTCTTTCTGTCTATGATGGAGTTCACTTGGTTCGTCGGCATGAAGGGGACCTCTGCAGCTCGTTCGTCACCCGAGTTGAGCCCCGCCTGTCAGGGGCACAAAGCTACCCGAGCAACGAGGCGGGGCTAGAACGGAAACTGAATTTCCGATGCTATTGTAGCATTTTCTTCAATAGCGTGTTAGCCGGCGGTGGGACTGGGTATGTGTGTATTTCCACCGTGCCTCCAGCACATACACAAACATTCCCTCATGAATATGTCAGTATATAATTTACACACGTAGCGAAGGGAACTCTAAAATAGATTACAGCGTAATTCTTCCATACTCACAAACACCGACCTCATACATGAAGAATAAATAAAAGATGCGGCGATAATATTCGGGCCATAGTTGAGTTATCGCACAACTAAAGGTTTGTTGGGTTCATGTTACGTACAAAAGACGCCTCTGCTTATTGACCTGAGAGCCATTTTGTAAATGCAGCATCGTAGAAATAATTTTCGTTTAGATAATTCTTACAGGTAGGCTTAACATGAGGGAAATTATCAGGATAAAGCAAATTGGAAGTCTTAAGCACAGTAAGAGAAAAATAGTATGAAGTACAAACTTTAATTGAATTCGCAAAAATCTGCGTAACATGATATGATTTTATTTTATGTCAGTGTGTATTATGCTACTAACAAAACATACAGTTCATCAAGTACATACACAGATGGCAGCACAGAAGGAAATACTAGTAAAACTTTATGTTATTTGTACTGTACATTTTTTTATTATATAAAATCGTGTTCCGACAAATGTACACACTTTATTATCTGTTATCTGTACACCACTTACAAACAAATGGTGAACACGAAGCAGCAGATACGAGTACAGTGACCACAAACTCAACACAGTTAATGACATTTTATCTACCTAACTTATATATTTTAATGAGTACCATACGTCTATAGCTGGTATAATAAACAATTGAGTCCCTGAAGATGAACTGTAACATAATTCGAAACATGTTGGACTATTTTTAATATAAACTGTATTAAATAACAGCAATAAAGAGTGTACATTTGTCGGAACACGATTTTATATAAATACTTGTAACTTAACTACCCGTCTTGAATGTGAAGCATGTTAGAAAAGTGTCTTCCCACGTTTTTGAGCTGCGACCCAAATCATGTCAATAGCTTTGTCTCGCGACCCCAGGAGTCAGAAATAAAGAGAGATGTGACATTTTACTTATTTAATGCAATGAATATAAACATACGTGCACTTACATACTTATGCATGAACCTGAATTTAGTACTCTCCTGTATCTACAGTTACTCTTTCTAGTTTTAAATTTGAATTTTTTTGTGTGTGTTTTGCGAGGCACTACTTAAACTAAGAGAATTTTGCCAAATGTACGATATCATCGGCGGAAAAAGCAAATATTTTTTGGCTGATACATTTCTTCTTTGAGAGGCTGGCAACCCTGGCAGTCAATGTTCTGTGTAATTTTTATAACATGACTTTCAAGGCCACACTGCTACAATGTCACTACAAATAATTACATTTACAAACAATACTGCTCTTCATACACTTCTTAAAGCAGTCTTAGTTAGAAATACATATATTCATGAAATTCCTTCGCGACCCAATTAGAATAATTTCGCGACACAAATGGGGTCGCGACCCATAAGTTGAAAAACACTAGGTTGGATGCAAGACGTAATGGAACAATGATACTGAAAATAAAAGAAATGTGAAATAAATATAGATGAATGTGGAAAGGGAATAATTAAGAAAATTATTCGTCTTTTCCAGGGACCTTTCTAAATAATTAATTTAGTACATTTGTTGGCTATGGTATAGCTCAGGCACTTAGCCGCTGGTTTTCCATCACTGAAACCTAAGTTCAGTTTCACATACTCCATGTGGGATTTTCGGTGTACAAAATGGCATTGGGACTGGTTTTTCTCCGAAAAATTCGGTTTCAGCCGCCAGTTATTATTGCACCAATTCTTTATACTTGTATGTCAGCACAGGCTGGCACACTAGCTCATTTCAAACTGACATAACACGGGACTCAGACTTACCGCACTGCTACAACTAGAAAGAAACATATAATCCTTTTTTAAGGTCCTGAAAACATCGTTTCATTTTAGAGTAACGAGGGTAAGTCTTATAATCAATAAACTTATGAAACGCAACAAAACAAATAGGCCGAAACTGACTGTTATCAGTTTTTTCGTTATGTACTCGTATATTAAAAACGATATACATTCCTAACTTTTATGAATATAAATGTACGTCAGATATACGTCTTTTATAGAAACGTAAAGTTTCTGTGCACAGCATGAAGACGTAACAGAAGTGGGTCTGGAGCTCCAAATGTTCTTAACCTCAGCATTAGATGGAGGTGACTTGTCACCTATATGTCCTTGCCGCCTATCCACGAGGAAAGATCCAATGTTTCAACGTTATGCTTTGAATACGAGACTTGGTGAGCCACAGACTCAGTCGGGGAAAAAATTTCCTGACCTTGCCAGGAATCAAACCACGACTCCTTGGTTGTCCAGACCGCATCCTAATCACTAAAGACCGAGAAATCTAACCCATCTCTATGAAAAAGGAAAACATATAACGTTTCACATGTACCTTTTTACGTAAGCACTTTTGCCGAATTTGTAGAAAAATCTTCAAAATTATTTAACGAAAAGTTTATTTTATTACTTGCATTATTATTTTTATGCATGAGTTATTCAACAAAGCTGTCAGTAACTCCAAATACAGAGCAGTCAATGGTAGGATGGTTACTGAATGACCAATAGGAAGTGTTTTAGAACACAACCTTCTTGGACTACTTTAAGACATTATACAAGAATTTCCCAGGATAGTCTACTGGGAGCAACAAAACTCTCGTTGAGGCTAGACAGTGTTCCGGCCGAAACGCAAGCCCCACATCTCCTGAATATAAGCCGGAAGCTTTACCACTTCCGCCATCTTACTCGGTGTAGTCTACTTCGTCTGGTTGAAGAGCAAATTCGTTTCGTTTTAATACTCGAGTTCAAAAATTGAAGACAATAACCAAGAGTGGCGTTGTGTACAGCAGGGCCTACTTCGTCTCAGCTGCCGTCCCTAACATTAAAATGAAGTAGGAAAGAAGTTGAGAGCAAATTCATGAGTCCACGTTCCTACTGAAATAACTGGACAAATAACTCTCACTTTGTGAATACTTATATAACATTAAATCATTCAAGTTTACTACGTTAGCAGTGTGTGGTCGATATTTTACGTTGTTTTAAAGTATTCAGAAAGGATATAAGTTGTATATTTACCATTACCGTACTCACGCTACGTCTTTACGTTGGTTGCCGACAACTTACTAGTCGGACATTAGAAATTTGGTGCTGAGCTACAACGTGAATGTACCTAGACCCTCTGATTGAAATAATATGTGTAAGAAAACAATCACAAAGTAGCGGCGATGAGAGACTTATAGGTTATGTCCAGAGTTAAGGTATGCAATATCAGTATTTATATACTTCACAAAAATAAAATTATACAATAGTGATAACGTAACTAATTCAGAAAGTTTTAGTGGACAACAAAAACACAAATATATGTACCATCCCTCGCTTTTAGCGGGTTCCCACTTCGCAGTATCGCAAATTCGCGGGGTTGCCTCAAGAATAAATATATAGTCGAATTCCGTTATAACGTCAATCAAGGGACCGAATTCTTTGTGTCGTTTTAAACGAGTGTCGTTATAACCGAGGAGTATAATGTTACGGTTAACAGTGAGGAATTAACTGGTACCACAGAATACCTGACGCTATAGACGAGGTGTCGCATAAACCGATGTCGTTATAACCAGGTTCAACTGTATATCGCTTGGACCTTTCAATAGATAGGAGCATCAACATTGTTCGACAACTCCAACAGGTCCTCGAGCCATACCGCATGACGTTCAAGGAAGTGAAGAGGAAATAATGTAGCTCCCATCACAACGTTTCTGCAAAGAAATGAAAACACTAAAAAATCCTAAAGATTGTTATTTGGGAGGTGGTAAATTCTTCGCGAATTTTCGTTTTTTGCATGAGGTTTTGAAAATTAACACTCTCGAAAAGCGACAGATGAGTGTATTCAATATGAAATTTGATATTGACCTCTGCTCGGAAATTGTTTTCTTATTCTGATTCTCACTGAGCTTCTTCCTCCTCTTCAGCATGCAATTATACCAAACGTCAAAATCCACCAGTATGTGTGCAACAGGTCGGAAGACGTAAATCGTGTGCATCAAACACCTAGAACTGTAGACGTTGTCCATAGTTATTTATGTGTCTAAGAACGCTTCAGAAGAAATACGTTACTCCAGCTGCAGGTCAGGAGACTATCTAATCTCATCGAACCTGTCAGCGGAGTCAAGGCGCGCTTGTAGGTGCAGGTGTCAGCTCTGCACAGTACGTGTTGTAACTTACAGCATAAAACCACACTTTCGATGTGCGGTTGGCTTACAACAAAATATCTCATTGTAAGCGGACATTTATATAAAGTTCTGAACCCTTTAAACCAGGTGGTAACTATGTGTACCACCTGCTTCAATATTAAGGAAGTCTGCATGCATTCGGCAGAAGTAGCAAGTTTACTTGTTTCGTGTATTCTCACAATTAACAGCAAATATTTGCTCTTTTTTTTTTAACTAACGAGAAACAATGCCTTCCGTCTAAGATGCGAAGTAAATGTTACGTGTTATGTAGATGAAAGGAGAAGAGAGGCCCATGGAGAACATTCATAATTTTTCCAAAGTTCCTTGTTCGGCTTGCGCTCACACGTGGTGGTGCTGGTGGGTAGCGTTTAGAGTCCGCAAGTTAGCACAACAAGCAAGATCTTCGCTCTTCTGGGATATTACGCAGCGAAGATTGGTAGTTATTTACCGACGTTTCGGGAAAACCTATCGGCCCCATATTCAAGGGACAAACAGTCCAATAAGTCTTCTTGGACCGCTTGACCTTTGAAGATGGAACCGATGTGTTGTTCCAAAACTTTAGTAAATAACTACAAATCTACGCTGCGTAACATCCCAGAAGAGCAAATACCTCATTTACACCGCGGCGGAAGCCTGAAATCATGCACAACACAGCAAATCCAAAGGCGCGCCTGTGGACTCGTGCCATCTGTAGTGGCCCAGACTAACAGCACTGCAGTTCCTAGAGCGGAGTCTAGCCCATGGACGAATCCACTTAGTCGACAAATTAAGCGAAAAAATCAGTTTGCTACTTCGCTTTGTGCGTTGTGAACTATCTCGTAAGAGTTATACTGTACTTTTAAATTTAGGCCTGTAGTAGTAATCAGATGACGTGTCATTGGTCGACGCTGGTATGAACAGGCAAGCTGGTAAGAGGTGAAACACTGCGCACGCACAACCAAACTTTTTCTATCCCTTTCCAAACATCCACAGTGACTGAAGCTATAATGTGCTCCTAACAGAGTACATGTTCTTTAATTCGATGTAAGGCTGCCTGACCGTTCCGAGGTGGTCCTGGCAGCGATAAGGCTGTGCCGACTGCAGCTGTGTAGAGCCCGGCGTGAGTAACTCTGTCGTCACATGCGCCAGAGAAATTGTGACGTACAAGTGAGGGGNGGGGGGGGGGAATAGCGGCGACTGTGATAGCCTTCGTAGAAACATCTCACTGCTTACAACTAGAAGTTGTCAAAAACCGGGATAAAATGCTTATAGAGAACTCAACAATTAAACCAACAAGTGCACTATATTTCTTAAGCATGTCCAATAACCCTACATATGTTTCGGCTGCAATAGAGCCATCATCAGGGGTTCAAGGTCACGTTCACTTCAACATTCACTAATCCATTTGGTATCACCACATTGAACCCCTGATGGTGGCTCTATTGCAGCCGAAACATATGTAGGGTTATTGGATATGCTTAAGAAATATAGTGCATTTGTTGGTTTAATTGTTGAGTGATATCAAACTGCACGGTGAACACAACGTAAAAAAACAGCTTGTAGAGAAGTTTGTATTCAACAAGGTGTTTGGCCGGTTGCTAACGGCACCATGTTTGCCGCATGATAAGTCTGCCACAAGTTTTCACACAGGAAACATCGTTTAAAAGTATTACGCGGGGGACGCAGTTTGCTGCGAGTTTATTTTACAATGGCAACAGCGTATTTTAGCCGGACTATGCACAGACATGCACCTCAAAGCTACGCTGCCACATTGACGCGATGTGAGGGAGAAGACCCGACAGAAATATTACTACGCAACGTGAACAGCAGTGTGGCTAGAAGCAACTGTGGTGATGCAAGAGTGACAGAGACCGAGGATTGCGGACTGACAGATTTCAGCCTCTGCGTCGCGGAAAGAATACGAGTATGAGAGTCAATTTCTGCAGTGCTACGGAGCTCAGTTAAACAGATAGTGCGTCCCTACAATTGTATGTACAGCAGACAGGTTCTGATTCACCCTCACTGCACTACCCCTTCCCCTCGCTCTCTTCTCTAGCGAGCAGGTAAGTCCTTAACTCCTGACACGAGATATACCTGCTGTGTTAATATTAGTCATGTCAGGTTTATTGAACAGAGTGAGCAGGCCATTTAAACATGCATTATCGGAAAACGGTTGTGGTCCACCTTACGTCACGTGACAACTCTGTAATCTGGTACTAAGCTCAGTCACCCTTCGCTGTTGTCATTTCGCCATACTGACAGTAGCAGAAAACATACAACTGTCACTCCTGCTTCAAAGATTGTAGTTGCGTTACCTGCACGAAATCAGGAACCAGTATGAGCAATCGTAAACGTGTGAAGCATCAAAGACAAAAGGTGCCACCTGGTCAGAGAAAATTTAATTTGGATTCAGCATAGCGGCATGATAAAACCTGTCCTTTACCCTTCTTCTAGGCCATAGTGGCATGTAGCATTAGTTCTGCGTAGTTACTGTACCCTTACTCAACAGAGGATTGCATTAGTGCTTTTTTGTTTCACTTCTCCTGCCTATCTCTTTCTCTCTTTCTTATTTCTTCTCGTTTTCCACGTCTCAATCAGGTTTCCCTTTTTTCCGGTCTAGCAATCGGCTACTTCTTGAGATCCCATTCATCTTCCACCCTGCAATTTCCCACAAGTCTCAGGAATGTCTAGAAATCCAACACACTCTAAGATTGAGAAAGACAAAAAAAATCCTCTTTTTACTCCCACCCCCCTCTTACCCTAATTAGTTCTGTCGCTTTTACGTGTACAATTTCATCCACGTCGTGTGGGCATGTCGACTTTTTCGCTTACCAAAATTTAATTGGAAGTAAACAGATCGGTTTTAAAAAAATATAATTACACAGCATCTTCCTTACCAGAGTCCTACAGATTAAATGGGTTTTACTGGGACTTCGTTAGCTGTATCCTTTTTGTTTGTACTTGAAGACACGGCTTCTACGTATATTAATCACGGAATGTCTCATTGAATTCTAACCTAATTTGTCCGTAATGTTGCCGTTACACCTAGTTTTACAAACGAAAACAGTACTTTGTTTCGAGAAGTAAGGATCGGTCTTCATGCAGTATAAACATTCTACATCACAATAATATGAATGTGAGGTTTCAAAATCATATGTTGCTCATTTGTAAATAGAAAATTATTTTTTTTTTAGAATGAGAGGTGTAATATTCTAAAGTCTGCATCTTCTGAGGTCTCATGCTGTGTAGTTTGTTACGTAGGTATGAAAATTCTAGACGGCGCCTCATCCTGGAATACAGTAATCGTATTTTAGAACAGTTAAAGCTCTGTGAGTGAAGGTTCTTTTCTTGTTGCAGCAATTTGAAAAAGAAACAAGCCGAAGAGCCAAATCGTAATTCATAGTTGGTTTGTCCAGTGCTCAAAACCGATGCCCGGCTATACTGATTGAGGATTTCTTGCTTTTCCTCAGACCATTCGTCAGACCACACCACCCAGACCACACACGGCCGTCAAAACATGAAACATGACACAAATTTGATACGTATCCCTTGGAATACCGAATTCTCTGGTTTAAACGTCTGAGAAAAATGAATAGACGTCAGAATAACAAAACAGATCAGAAGGGAAAAAAGAGGAATTGGCCATCTGAAGAAGGAGATAGTGAAGTGAAGTCAGAGCAGAATTGTGTTCTCACGTATTTACTGTTTATTCAAACACGCTGCCACTAGACTAGGCTATGTATCGTCAAATGGTTTGATGACCAATGATTAATGAATCGGAAAGCATATAGAAGGAGTTGTTCGTGGCATTATTTGAGGTACTACCCCAGCATTTGTCTGCAGGGACTGAGGGAATTAACGAAAATATAGAGCCGTAAAATCATATTAAGGTTCTTGGGTTCTTGCAGGCTTGAGAGTTAAGAATTTTTTTTCTGTACCACGTGACGTCATGTTGCTTACTAGATAAGTATCACTGTGTCTGTGTTCTGGGTAGATGAGCACTACTGTCTGTGCACTGTCCACTGCTCTACCCCAAAGGTACAGGTAGTACGTTCCTCTGAACGTTTGATAGTCACGTACTAAGTTACACGGAGTCACATCCCAGGAAAACGGTCTTACGGACCGCGAAGATGTATTAGTACTATGTTGTTATTATTATTATTATTATTTTTATTATTTCAACCGCCAGAGTATTTTGCTAAAGCACACAATGAAAACTTATATTACTTAATTTCTGATACGTTTTACACATATTACTTGTCTTGAGGTTCATCCTATTCCCCACTGCAATTTCTCTCTGTTCATTAATTTCTTCTATTCTTTAAATGGCTTTCTAGGTATTATCCTCCACTATTGTAATTGCTTTAGTTTTTGTGTAATATCGCCTTTTGTATATTGTTTTTATAATATACACATAATACTTAACATTATATATTTTGTGTTTAGCTACCTGTGTTCTTCTGCTTCATCTTCTTGATGTTCGTAATGTTTGCTTTTTAAGTCTTACTTATACATATTGTATGCAGTTGATGTTTTCTCCTAATATATGCTTGTGCTGTTTCTATAATTGGCTCTCTGGCTGTTGAGTGAGCAAGTGAATAAACTTGAATTGAATTGAATTATTGTTATATTAAACCAATTTATTTTGAATTCATTATGCAGTTTCATAAGCCATAGGTCCATCGAACACCCTTACAGACAGACATTTAAAATACAGAGTTGTCTATATACGCGACGTACTTTTGACATTGTCCCTTGTCTTAGAATAAAAAAGTTCATAAAATTTCCGATAATTGATCTGTCTTCATATGAATATCAAAGTCTACCACGATGAATTTCTAGAATTTGACGTGGACAATATCCAAAAAATCGGGCACGTCTATTATAATACAGTATCATGAGAATTATTCAGATATATATTCAGTTTATTTATGCATTTCTGACAATTTCACGCTAAACAGCGTTTATTTCCCCAGTGTCTTTATAATGGAGATACATTATGTTTACTCTGAGGTAGCAACTATATGTTTGCTTAAACTTGACATGAAATTCTGGTGCAGAATATTCACAGGAACGTAGACAATTGTGCTGGATTCTTTATTTATACGTGTACTGAGACGGTGTTTGCAGTCACCTAACCATGCGGCATGCCATCTCTGGTCTTTATGTGTTGGCATCTGTGCGGAAGATACCAAAACAAACATTCTGTAGCGTCAGACATGAAAACAGTTGATGTTCGTTCAACACGTAAAGTGTCGACTAGCAGTACTTGTAGCCTATATTCCTTCAAAGAGCGATGGGCGTAAGACGGTGTTAGGTTTATGTGCCACCTTAATTCTAAAATCAATATTTCTCAACACAAAAACATGTTGCTGAGTTTTCAGCTGGTAGATCGAGACAGAAAGGAGAGCCTTGAAGTAGGTATGGTTGGTTGAGAGAAGGATTCTTGGTACGATGGAAATATAAGTTACGAAGCGATGTGAGGATCCAGCTTGACGTTCTGGCATATTATACGAAATGCTGTCGGAATGCGTGTGAACAAAACATTTCATGCTGTGAATAACTCAGCTGAAACCACTGCTACTGCAATACATATTGCCTATCCTTTGGCATCCTTTCTGCAATCCGACTTAAAGAAAAGTATTCAGAACTTTTAATAATGCAAGCCATAAAGCAAATTGATAAGTAACAAGCTAATAGTCGCTCAGTTGGTCACGAAATTCACTCGTCTTTACGGCACCACAAGTTTCATTGTCGTGGTTTCTTTTAGGGCCCCGCAGCAGATGCTACGGACGCACCGCAGCCTTGAGGCTTATTGTGCAACCCTGAGTTGAATATCATCAGTCTTTTCGTTTTTCCGTGTAATGGAGAACCAGTGGAATGAAAATAACAGGGTAAAACCGACGTACTCGGGGGAAAAACCTGTCCCAGTGCCACATTGTCCACCATAAAACCCACATGGACTGACCCGGGATCGCACACGGGCCTCAGCGGTGAGAGGCCGGCGAATAATTACCTAGGTCATTCATTGCCGTGTTAATAAGAATTCTCTTGTAATGTCTACCTGAGGCATTTAAATCCAATCCACATCATGGTCCATGGATCAAATCTAATAACCTCTTCTTATAAGAACCGGATTTTATTATGAATTGCCTTTTACAATTCGGTCTCCCAATTGGCCTGTTTACTTCAGATTTCCCAACTGAAAATTTGTATAACATTTTTATCTTTCAACGTACCTCACCCATCATGTTATTTAACTTCACAACCCCAAGTAAATATGGCGAAGAGTAAAAATTATGAAGCTCCTCTTTATGAAATATTCTCCGCTTTTCTCTCACTTCCTACCTCTGAGGTTCAAATATTCAATGCAGCACAAGGCTATTAAGAACCCTGACTCCTTATTCTTCCATAATGTGAAGGATTACGTTTTCACGCCAAAATAAAAAGCACATACAATTTTAGTCTACAAATTTATATTTAAGACTTTAAATTTTCAGACAGCAGACAGGAAGATAAGGGGTTCTGAACTGATAAATATTCCCTGAATTTAATCTCACCATAATTTTTTCTCCTCCGAAATTTTGATTTGTTTTTGCCGTTATCAGTGTTTGAATTTGTCGCATTTTCGAAGCATTTATTAGCCGCTTTTATGTTTTGGTTTCTCCCCACATTCTGTGGACAAGACGTAAACATATACTTCGGTCCCTGTCTGCCTGAGACCAGTCCCCTTTCTAGAGCCTTATACAGCGTCTGTGATTCTCATTCGTTGAATAGTCTGTCTTGCGACAGTTCTCTAGAGAGTATGAGCTAGTGCTTCCTCTTTCAAATTTTATCTCTTAAGGTCATCAAGTAGCTGCTTACGTCTTCTTCTTCGTCTTCTTATCCCTTCTAGCTTTCCGTCAATAAAGCGTTTTAGAAGGCAGTTCTATGTAAGATGTGATCAATCCAGGTTCTACCGATACTAATTATTTCACCGAATCAACATAATTATTATTCAATTACAATATCTCCTAATTTTTCCCAACATTTTCTATTTGCCTACTCCGAAGAGAGTTTGAAATGAAACAGTGAATGTAGAACTGCATCGAACAAATTTGTATCCGTACCATCCTTTCGATGAGCTGCATCTGAACACATTTCAAACTTTTAAACACACGCTTTTTCTGAATTCTATTTGAAAATTTATCCCCTACCTCACAGTAAACACATAATAGTTTACAGTACAAAGACGGATCTGTTAACACTGTAAGGAAAATAATCACTTTTTGCTGTGGGGATAATAAGGATCGTATAAGTCTGGTATGTGGGAAAAATCCAGAGGTCTTTACTGTTATTGCAGGTGGTACATAAAAGCAACCACCATACTTAAAATGTTAAGAAGACTTATGTTTTCAGCAGACGCGTTAAGTTCGATTGTATTATTACACAGCACATCTGTCTGGTAACATAAACTTTCTTCACGATCATAATTATCCGATGTGCCGTCCCGATTTATCTTTTATATACTAGCGTGGAATTTATTTTTGTTACAAAATGATTAGAGTATATTTAATTACAAAAGGGTTTAGAGAAAATGGTTACTGCCTAACTTGGGTATTGTCACAGCATTTGCATGGAACCACGAAAATTCACTGTCAGAATAGCTGATCTCCTCGCCGAGAATTAAACCCTGGAGCTTTAGAGTAATCAGGACAGCTAACAGCCCAACTGCTAGCTTACATATTGTCTGAACCTTAATATTTTTTTAGAAATTTGGCAGTTTAATTTGTCCCTGTGCCTAATTAAGCGCAACGAAATAAATACTTATATAAGTATTAAGAGGGGAGTATGCGGAAGCTGGGCGGTCGCGGGTTCGATTCCCGATGGGGTCATTGAGATTTCTCATTGACATAATCCTTCCGGCCGCATTATAGCCCTGGGCTCGACTTAGCTTATAACAGAAATGAGCATCTCCGCGGGGTAAAGGCGGCCGGTGCGTAGGGCTGATAACCTTGCCACCTTCATATGCCGATTGTCTAGAAATCCTGGGAGCCTCAAACTCCTGGAGCCCTAAGGGCCTGTACAAGGATAGCTTTATATATATATATATTAAGAAGGTATATCTTCTCTCGCCTTTACACCCCGACCGCCTTACCTCGGGTATCCATTGGTCAGGGTGCTGTGTAAGCCCCATAGCCGGTCGGGATTCTGTTCATAGGAGAGAAATACCTCCCCTGCCAGCAATTTAAGCCTGATCCTCTGTTCTCCTATCTTCTAGTTACTATACCAGTTGAGCTATCCCGCTTCATAAATCTGTATGGAATATATAGGCCTATACCTGCAATACTAAGAGGCGTTCAGTTTCTTTCGTAACACGTTCACAAATTTTCCCTTCCTTCCAACAGAAGTGAGCTGCTAAGACTGCTGACACGTCTTCCTAGCAGCATACTTAACCGGAGCAAATAAATTGAGCACTTGCTTTGAAGTAGTAACGGACAGAGAAGTTGTCATTTGTTCTAAGGCGCTCTTGTAATTTGGTGCAGACGCTAATGGTCGTTTAGTTGAGGTAGCATTAGTGTAAGTGTTTTCTTTCACACGATAACCCACATCTTCAATTTTTCTTGTCTCCAGACATTTTATCTTAATGACAAAATTACTTTTTTTTAAAAAAAGGAGTAGTTAAATGAATTGCAATTATAATTTAAATTGTTTTATTTCAACAGCGTACCTAAACTTTGATAGCAGAATTATGGCTTATTGTTATTTGCTCCATGCGTGCTTCAGAATTAATCATCTGAAGCAAGAAGTTCATCTGTTAGTAGTACTCAAACGTTTTGTCTGTAAGTCGTAGAAAACACATCCGTCTCCATTACAAAGACAACCTCATTAATAGGCTAGTTATGCTGTTTGTTCTGAAAAGCGTGTAAATATACTGTGTAAAAAATGCAGAGTCTTTTTAATATTAAATTATATGCTACGTATAGCAACGACTGTTAACTTAAAGATTTAAGGAAAATATTATCCCCCTGCTAGAAGACAAATCCTTAATTGTTTCTGCTTAGGAAACAGCATTTCTGTCGCAATCGTCGTTTGTCTCTCAGTCAGCCTTTAAGCGTTTATCTCTGCTGGACATCTTTTATTAGCTCTATTACTTCAGGGCTACCAACGTTAATCACACATGACCCCTTGCCGCCATACCTCCTATATACCTCCCCGACAGCAGTTAAACGTATGGGTATCTGTAACTTTGTCCTAATGTCCATGTTAAATTGGTCCCTGTCACAAAGGCATGGCGCTTCCTCAAGTTTCGTGTGGAGGAGACGGCCCCCAGATGTGGATTAGATATATCTGTGAATATATAGAGCAAACACTCACGGACAACAGACAAAGGACTGTTCTACAGTTCACGGTTGAACAGAGAGTAACAATTCCTCATAGCAAAAGGCCAGCATATTACAGAATGTAACACAAGGACCAGTTTCTTGTGCAAACAGTAACAATACTTAAAGCCCATAAAGTATGGGACAGTTCTGGACCAGGTCGTAGACTATCAGCTTCTAAAGAAGGACTCTGCTGTATGGAGTTAGGTTTAAAAGTTAAAGTTTCTCCTGCCAACGCCATGAAGGCATATAGAGGGAGTATAGGCGTAAATCCACTCATTCTTAACCTCGGCAAAAGATGGGAGTGGTTAACTTCACGCAACTGCCGCTTTAACCCCGGGAAATAACCCCTGTACCTATTAAATAGGACCCATTGAATAGGAGGCTGGGTGGGCCTCAGAGCCGGTCGGGATGTTTTCGAGAAGGACCGGACCGTCCAGTCGGCAGCCTAGTCGCTCTACAGACTACGCCACTCCGGCTCATAGAAGTAGAGCAAATATAGAGAGATATAGAGAAATATAGAGATAGTACTTCTGTGTATTATATATTAAAATCTCTTTGACGGGGAAAAACAAGACCTATAACATTATGTGTGATTATCTGTAAAAAAGTTGTATAATTCTTGTGACATCTAGACCCACAGACAACCTTCCCATTGATTTCAGGCTTCCGCCGCGATGTTGATGTAATCTGTGGTCGTTTGGGTGATTACACGGCG
>JAKCWW010000985.1:47343-58371 GCA_026260175.1 Reticulitermes lucifugus | reverse complement strand
CCCGAAACGTCGGTAAATAATTACCTCACGACGCCGTGTAATCACCCAAAAGGCCACAGATTAAACCTTCCCATTGTTTCGTCTTTACAGCACTGCGTTTGCTATACATACCACCTGCTTTGAAATTCAAAGCTTCGAATTTTGGCCACACAGTTTCCTTATGTGCTTTACACGATTCTGACATTAAACAACGACCCTTTTCCTAAACAGCCTTAACCGATTCTTCTGTGCAATAGAAACACAGTATAATTACTGTGGTGTGGGAACTGAGTTTTTATATCGACGTCTTATTTGGATGTATCTTGTAATTCAAAAAGTTAACATTGCTATGATCGCACATCTTACAAATTCGTGCAAATATGACACGATATATTGATGACTGCATAAATGACTAGAAGAGACCAGAGTGACAGACAGCAAAGTATTCAAAATGTTGGTTTATTAAAACGACACATGGCAGCATTCGCGATTATCAAACCTATGCAGTACCAAACGTTTTTATTAGTTTCAAATCTAATTTAATATATATAATGACAGTATCACATGACACAACACTGTCTACTTAACCGGCGCCTTCGGCAAAAGGAATTATGAGTAATATGTTGATATTTGTGCTCAAGCACTTATTGCATTAACTAGAAATATTTTAAATAATTCTTTGAAATAAGCTAAAAAAATACTTATTCTCTCATTTAAAAGTAAATTCAATAAAATTTACCTACTTTTGTACAGATTTGTAGATTAAGGTGGGAGGAACCTTTGTTTAAGAGACCACTGAGAAAAACAGAATTCGGAATCCTTCGTTTATGTTCAGAAGAACATTTTGGTTCTTGCACATGCCGGAAATGTAAAAATAGCGCGAATATTCCACTTTCATTATCTCAAAAACTGCAAAACTATTGAAGCCAAGTGTGAAGTAACTACCCAATTGTGTGGGCAATTTAGAATGTCGTGCCATGGAGTAAGATAGGTTACGAGAATAGGCATTTCACCCCCTCTTTATTGAGAGAAATTTTGAGAATGCAGTGAGAGTTACAGGAATTTCTTTAGTCTTCCAAGGAGTTTTATTACATGACTCTAGAAAGAATATACATGTGACCGAGGGCTGGAAGTTTGAATATTAACTTCTGTTGTTATTTAGCGGAAGTACAGTGAACTCTTCTCCGTATTCTCTGTTGATACAAGCCTGGAACAGCTGTACCCTGAGGCCATACGTTCTTGGTTCCTTGTGATATTCTAATGTAGGTTTTTATGTACTCGTACAATACACAGTATGTCTTTATGCAAGACAAGAACATGTTTATTTTATAATACATATGTTTAATACTAACAAATTACGGGACTGTTACTCCGACATGTTTGGTACATGTTAACTTGTGCAATGTGTTGGTAATAAACATATGTTTTGCATTTCACTGTTTACGAACCAACGAAATGCACTTCACTTTCACTTTTATTATTTATTCATCAACCCCTACATATGTTTCGGTCTTATGTGGGGCCATCTTCAGGTTGGTTTGTAAATAGTGAATTGTAAAAACGCACGGTGAGATTAATAAAAAAATATGTTTTGCATGTTTATTGCACGGAAATGTAAAATACCATGTTTATTATAATTTGAAACTGAAGCGTATATCCTATGTTACGTAACAATCACATGTTTCCTGTTTGTAGTGGTAGCCTATACCTAAGAGACTACAGACTTGCATGTTATTATGCACTGGATATACGAGTACTCAAGGTAGCATTGCAATATGCATTAAAAACCGTTTCAACTGGGAGCCGTAAAAGTCCTTTCAATAAAACGCTTTCTAATTTCTAGACTCATGACTTATCCTGTCAGGATGACAAAATGAAAAGATGAGACACCATGATATGTAGTATTCATGAAAGGGATGAGAAATGTGTACGAAATTTTGGTCTAAAAAGCAGAGGAATTATATTGCCACTTTTAGGATAATATTAAAAGGATCTTATAGAAACAGAATGGAAGAATGTGGACTAGGTATGTCTGGATAAGGGTAAGAACCAGTGCAGGTCCTTGTAAACACTGTCAAGGACCTCCGGTTTTCTTCGTAAGCCGGAATATTTTTCCACGCCTTTCCCATTTTCAAAGGTCAAGCAGTCCAATAACAATGCATTCTTCTTGGACTATTTGTCCCTTTAAGATGGAACTGATAAGCTGTCCCGAAACGTCCGTAAATAAGTACCAATATACGCTTCGTACCATCGCTGAAGAACTAAGGCCTCAACTACACCGCAGCGGAAGTCTGCAATCTCGCAATTTGTAAACAGCTGGGGAAAATATGAACTTCCCAAAAAGGACTCTGCTCTATGGAGGTGGTTACTTAATTGAAGTACTTTCTACTGCAGGAAATAACACCGTAGCAGCCTCAATACCGTAACTTTGCGCTTAATGTGCTCTTAGATCTCTTTATCGCATCGACAGTTTTTACTTCAAATGTAAAGTTCACTTTATTGTTTCGAAACAATCTGCAGGTCAACAGACAGAAACCAACACTAACGAAAAAATAAATTTGAAACTGCCGTGGAACTACAAAAGGTAAAGAAAAAAGGACGTGGAAAATGAGAAAACACGCTGAGGTTTACCGCCCTCTCTTTGCCTTGTTTGTAACTTCAATTCGAGACGGGTGGGTGTGGTCACAAATACTCCCTCTCACCACACACTGTGAATAGCCCCCCCCCCACAAACACACACACACACAATTTTTCATAGAAAGTAACGCTAGCATCCAGCCTTCCGACACACAGAAACCTGGACCATTCTGTAAAGAACGGTCTCTCATCAGAACAAGGTTTCCTCCAATGCGCTCTAACCAGATGTTCCAGATCTATAAAAAAGTACTTTCCGGTTAGATAAATTTGTATGGTTTGCCCTGTCTTGTGCCATAAATAACACCTAACTAAATGGGACAGCGTTCCTCAGCACATCAAGAAATTTCCTGACTTTTAAGGGCCAAAGCCTCCATTTACCTATTCACAGCCAGCCACAAATCTCTATCCATACTCTCTCATCCAATTCAACATCCATTTTAATATTATACTTCCATGAATGCCTAGGTAATATAGTGGTCTTCTTCTTTAAAATTGTCCGACAACAGCTTCTATGGATTTTGCACGTCTTCCATTAATTCTACAAGTTCAGCCACTCTCATGCACGCATACCTTTAGGTAACGTTGTTGCTTCGGTCTAGTTTTGGCTGCAAGTGAGTCGTCTTCGGGTCAAGTTTAGTACTCGTATTTACTATAATCGGATTCACCTATACTCACCAGTACATTACTACAGGGGTTCCTCCAAACGTTTTGTGTTTACATGGTATTCCGTTTGAATCATGTGAATTTTGCCTTTCTGATGCAACAGGCAGAGCGCCTTGCATTGCGACTCTTCTCTGTGTCAGTCTGGATTTAACTCTGATTTCAGATTTGTGGGGAAGACCTCACTGCGACATTCACATGAATTAACGGATTCTGATTGGTTCCTTTGTAGTACTACAGTATCTCATCATTGTTTAAGGATCCACGTGCAGGAGAATGTCGAAATTCCATTAGTCAGTATTAGACATTTTCTGTGCCTTGGGTTAGAGGCTTGCTGGTGTCAGGCGTTGGCCTTTGCACCCTCTGGTAAATAATGATTACTTCGACTTAAAAATTAGTCAAGCTTGAATGTTAGTTCCGTTGACAGTTGCTTACAGCGGTATTACAATTTTGTGGAGCATTGAACTTACGTCCTACTGTGACAATTTTTCGAACGAAAACCATATTTTAAGTTTCATGACAGTATAGACGTGAAGAATATGTCCTACGCCTGAAGCTTGTTCTGTCTTGTACAGATGGTTTCGAACAACCCGCACTGATAGCTAGCAGCCTCATTCACTATATACATCCAGAGCAAGAAAAATTCATCATTTTACTCGACCTGATCGCCATTATAATATCTTTAGAATAGAATATTGAAATTAATTATGTGGGTTTTCAATATTCTGCGAGATTTGAGGTTGTTAGAGCAGTGCTGAAAAATATTCAAGTCTTCTGGGATATTATGCCGTGTCAACTGGTAAATACAGATAGTCGCTGATATTTCGGCGAAACTTACTGCGCATATTTTCAGGATATGTGCAGCTCAAGAAGATGAAGATAGACCCAGAAGAGAGAGGCAGCAATATCTTCCGAAATGTCGGTAACTGCCAGTAAACATTGCGTCATATCCCGGAAGACTTCACTCGTCTCTAACACCTCCTACTTCCCATGTCTAACATCAATACATTTTCCTCAACGACCTGTACACAGATAGCTTTAATCTGTGTGCGCCCCTTAACGTGCGTAGCTACGTTTCACACCCACAAACAGCAGAAGATTTAGAGCTTTGTACAGGATTTATTTTAATCTCTTCATTTGTAAATAAGAAAATAAAGAATAAAGAATATGACTTTCATCATAATAATCATTCTCCGAAGTTAATATGCACTTAATTTCTGTGTAAATATAATTTTAATGTGTTTAGTGTTTCTTCTATACCGGGTTATCCTCGGGGTAAAGTGGCCGGGGTGTGGTGCTAACCATCCACCCCCATGTAGTGCCGAGGTAAAAGAGTAGAAATATATACTTCTACTCCTCCTTTGTGCCTTTATGGTCGGATATAAGGTAAATTCACTGTTTTTTTTTCTTCAAAATATTTTAAATTTGCCGTGGCTACGAAGTTGGTAGCCATCATGAATCACTGGTTTCGGCAGTTATGTACATCAGTGTTAATGGCCGTTCAAATTTCAACAGTAATATTCTTTGTGTGTTGTACAAACGTTCTCACGCCCAACTGTGTCACTTCCTCCACTGTCTCGTACAACAGATCCACACTATACGTCACCTCTCCGTTCCGTCACGGAAAGTCACCTTTCAGCAACAACTGATCACGTGTAATTAAACGGAGATGTCACATTAACATGACGTCACAGTTACGTCATAGTTCCGTTCGTCCCCGTTGCTGTGACCGCAAGACTACTCTGACGGATTGGTGACTGAACGGAACGGAACCGTTACGGATAATGTACGTAAATCGACCCTTACCCATCCTACTTGTTTATCCATCGTATCACAATTTCTCTCCCATAATACCCGCTTTCCCCTTTACTTTCATGTTTTAGGTAACTATCCCTCAAGACATTCCTTGACAGGAGAACAGCAAAGAACAATATCGGAAGTGGTGCTTTATATGTTATTCCAACCTTTCCCCGCAGCTGCGCTTTCGTCATGAAAGCAGTCACGTACACAAAGACTGGCTTTTATAATTTAAAAAAAAAATTGAAAGTACTTATCTGTGCCTTCGAGTCACGTGAGTGTAAAGAACATGAATGAACTTGGCTTATATACAAAAGATGATCAACTGACTACATTCACATATTGGCAGCAAAAACGTTGTAAATATACTATACTTATTTTTATTTATAGTTCATTTAACGATGATGTCAGTCTGAGACTACATAATGTCTAATATCAGAAGGCTTACTGAGTAAGAAATATGAAAATAAACGCCCATAACATAACTGTAAGTTGTTACTGTCCTGCAATTTTCCCGTAGTACTTGTCAAAACGGCGGCCGGGATAGCGTAGTAGGTACAACAACAGTCTAGGGATCGAATTCCGGCGAAGGCGAAATTTTCCGCGACGCCAAAGCAGCCTTTTCTAAAATAGGCACCAAGTCTTTCCCCGGGGGTAAAGCGTCCGGTGCGTGATACTGATCACCCACCACCTTCTAGCGCTGAGGTTGCAAATGGGTTGGAGCTATACCTCTGCCTTCCCTGTGCGCCTACATAGGCATGTCACGGGGTGGCCTTTACCTTTACTTGTAAAAACACGTGAAAATGTTCAGCTAAGGTACCAGGTTTCCGGGCTGGGATTTAAACCTAGAGTACACGTCATTCAAAGGAATGGTCGATAAAGGCGTAAATAGCAAATGCACTTATATCGTAGGCTACAACTGAATAACCGCGTGCACCGAATTAGAGACTTTGCACAAAATTGCAGCATTTTACTGCTTTAATAAACACTGCACTAGAATTATTGAGGTAATTTAACGGGCCGTTACGTGCGAGTAAAATACAGCGTTGTATACCCACTCTCCCGAGTCACTGCGTGCGTAAATCAAATTGTATAATTTCAGATAAACTGGTTGTTTTTCCCCCCTCACATGAAGTCAAATTACGTGGTTGGTGGCCTGCGTGTGAAGTAATTGTGAACGTTAGGTACAGAAATGAGAAAACGTATTCTGGCCGACAGAATTAGTGTACGTTTTATATTGTGCATACTGTGCGTTGTCGCTAATCAAAACACAAATTACTCAAACCAACAAAATGCACTCTTTTTTTTATTTTTTTGCACTCTTATTATTTTTAGATGTTCTATATTAAAATATCTGTAGATTAATCCAACATGTTTCGATCCCTCCTTTGTTGGTTTGAGTAATGTGTGTTTGGAATTAGTGTAATCGACACTTAAGCAGGCTTCCTGTATGAAAATATTCTTTAAAGTGATACCACCAGCAGCAACATTTGCATTCTTATTACAGATTTTATTAAATATTATTACAGAATGTATTCGTTGGACTTGGTCCTGTTTTAGAGGTTTTACGTCGTGTGAAAATTTGACGTCTTGCGAAAGTTTCAGAGAAATACATCGCCGCCATTTTCAGGGTCGAAGTGTGAAGTATGATGCTGTGATACGATGCCATATTTAAGTATGTGTGGTTCTAAAAGATTAACGAGATAGGGAGGACCAGTGCTTGCTCCTAGCCAATAGGATCGGTGTATGTAAATAAGTAAAAAACCGTCCTTCCAAGACCTCACAAGAGCAACATATACCTCCGAGAGTATTCAGGCGCTGCAGAAACACCGTAACAAGGTAAATATTAACAACAAATGGCCATGCGAGCTTAAACATCAATTATGAAACCATTTCTCAGTCCTTCACACTCTGGAAAAGGTAAATTTGTACTTTGCTTAATTACGCATCACGTCATGAAGACGTTGGGGGAATGGAGCTGTATCTTCACGCCTTATTAATCTCTGTACTAGGTGTAGATAAACTGTTAGCTCCACGCCCCATCTGTTCTATCCTGGGAAGGAAGCCTCCAGTATTCATTAAATATGAAACTGCGTGGTTCCCAGATCGTATTCAGATAATGTGAAGAAAAAACAATATCTACACCTACTGCGAGTCGAAACCCCTCTACTGGTGGTGGAGTCGTCAGTCTAGTCACTGTAGTGACTGAGCTGTCCGAGGACAATTTCCCAACTGTGGTGCTTGTGTTAATGCGATGAAGGGTAAAAACATATTCCAGCAAAATGAGTTGTAATGAATTGTGATAGTTAAGTATGTAAATCTGTAATTAAGGGCGTAAAACAGAGGATTTGATCATAAAATCCTGGCGAATAAGCATAAATGTACAGCAAACCTCAAACAATATAAAACGAAATTAATCAAAATCGAATTTATCTCCAGTGGTTACAGCGATAAATGTTTCGTTTTACATATGCTCTGGACAAAATGGGGAGCTGGGGGTAGCTCAGTCAGTATAGAGACTAGGCTGTAAACCAGACGACTGAAACCTGTTCCAAACAAGAGACTTGCCCCCTTCGCCGCGTCCAGACTGCTTCTGTGACTGATCCAGCCTTGAATTCAAAGGCTGTCGTGGGATCTTTTCCCAGGTTATGAAGCCGAGCACTCACTTCCTTTAGTGCCGAGGTTAAGAATGTGTGAAGCTGTATATATTTTTTTCCAGTGGCACAACAGCCCTTATTGGCCCAGGGTCTTTTCATCATAAAGGCTTCACGATCGTACTCAGACACACCACACTCGGTAGGAATCCTCTGGAGGAATGATCAGCCAGACTCAGAGACCTCTACCTGACAACACACAACACTCACAACAGAGAGACATTCATCCCCCTGGCGGGATTCGAATCCACAATCCCAGAAAGAAAACGGCCACAGACCCACGCCTTAGACCGCGCGGCGACCGGGATCGGCGAAGGTGTATGTATATCTGCTCCTCAATATTCCTTCACGGCGCGGTTCTTAAATAAGCACAGGGAAAATTTTGTCTTTTATCTGCTGTTATTAAGGAACGTTTCAATTGAAATTATAACCTTGTTTCAATAGCATATTACTGGTCAATCAGGCAGAGTGTTATAGATTATTAAGAAAGAAATTAAAAAACACTTGCTATAGAGACGCTGTCAGATGCTAGTATTCTATAGCGTAGGTGATAGGTGAATGAAACATAAGTATCGATAATTGATGAAATTATACTGACGGGGGAAAATGTAAGAACTCTTAGAGAAATCTGTTCCATTGCCTCTTTTCCACCAAAAAACCACAAGCACTGGCCTAAAATCTAAACCGGGCCTCCAAAACGTTTACGACTAACAGCGGCCTTATTGCAGCCTATATGTTTCCCTGGAAACCCCACATTTCATTAAATGGAAAGATATGATATTTGCTATTTTTTTTTGTGCAAAAGACATATATTGCTGACTTCAACAAAATGCCTTTAAGAGTCAGTTTTGCTATATTACCATTATATAGCTACTATTATTATCTCCGACAATTTTTAGCTAATACTTTACTGTACATGTTTAGCTTGCTGCTATGTTTTGTACATGCAAGAACTGTATTCTTAATGACGGCATATAAAATGCTTTCTACGTTTCTGTTTTCTCCCTGATGATGGCCCACAAAGACCGAAACATATAGGGGATTGCAATGGTATATAACGGTAATACAGCAAAATCAACTATACGTGCATTTTGTTGGACTCATTAATATAGGAAAGATACAACTTTATAATTAGAAATAAATTACCGTATTACATAAAACCTTGACCCAAAATGCTTTAATATGTATTCGCCAAAATCTCACGGCGGAGAACCTGGTTCGGTCCGAAGATAGTCGGTAGAAGATTTGTGGTGGACGAAGTAACAGAGGGGCGTGTTTCATTCCCAGCTTTTCGGCTTTGCACTACCAACTATTCCACAATCGCTACACCGCTCATCGATCAACAGAGGTTCGTACAATAGGCACATTTGAGGCCGCAGTACCAAGGGACTCTGCATCACCCCACTGCCACAACCAAAAATGTAGATAAAAATCGTCTCTCTGTTTCCACACTTTTGACTTTCACAATGTACACAACACATACACGGTAACCAGATAGTACTTGAGTCACACATATTGAGTCGTACGAAATGTTTCGCATTTCTCATTTCAACACTATGACACTTCACTTGAAACTGTAAAAGCATGTCGTAATAAAACAGAGAACAAAATAAACCTATCGCTTTGTACGGTTATATTAGATTCCGGGGAAAATATTCAATATCAAAAGTTGTATATTTCTTCAAAGAACGCAGGAAATGTTATTGGATAGCTCTTCTATTACTCTCCCGGTATTTGCGTAGAGGGACTGAAGAAACCCGTGATATATCTCAGCCTTTAAAACAGTGGTCCGTGTCGAGATTGCCTGAGTATTTTGAAGATAATGAATCTTACGGTGCCATGAAAGATACTGAAGCCTTTGGATAGCTGAGGAACTATGAGTATCTCAATAAAGACTCCATACTTTAGAGTAAGTTGCAGTGGACGAGAACTCTCCACTTAATTTACCCTACAGTACCGTCATTCATTCATTCATTCATTCATTCATTCTGCAGTCTGCCTTACGACAGGTCCATAGCCTCTTCCAAAGCGAATTCTCCACGGAGTGAGATCTATTACCTCCTCTGTCAATTTCCAGTACCCTCTCGCTTGCTTAAGGTCATCCAGTAGCTGCTTACATTTTCTTTCCCGTCCTCCCGTCACGTCTATCCTTCCATCTATATTTCCTTCAATAACACGTTTTAGAAGGCATTTTCTACTCTAGATGTGACCTACACTCAATATCTCCTTCTGAATATTGAAGTAAAATTATCATCCGATCTGATAAAATCGACCTGTCGGGTAGCATTCCATTTAAAACATGAACATAGAACATACCCTACCTGTTTAACATGTAAACTTCTTCCTGTACTCCACCAAGCATCCTGCCTTGAAGGTGTATGTGAGAGCAGAAGCACAGTTTCACGTACGTTTAATCTTCGTGCTAGATAGAGTTCAGCAGTCTGCTTGACGACCCGACTGCTTCAACCCCGGGGTCCGCAGGTACAAATTGCTTATGACGCTGTGTAGACCACATGGCATTTATGGATGCTGCAGAGAATGGAAACACACTGACTGTGCCGAGAGCCGAACCCCAGTTCCCCCTTCGTTCAGCACGTAAATTAGTAAATATACTGACACTGGGGAGAAAAATTTTGTAATGTTTTTATTTCAATTAATTTAATGTTTTTCTTTCCTATTACCGCCGAGCACTGCAAAATTCTCAACGTACTCTCATTAATTTACTCCGAATGTACATTCACTATACAGTTATACAGAACGTTGGACAAAGTTAAACATAAAAAAGCATATCAAAATCTATCATTTTTCATCCCTTTGATAATACTTTCATATTTTTCCACGGTTCACCTCGTCGTTCATCATGCACCCTAGTACCAGCAAAAAAAGCAACTGCTCTGAGCAGACCAATTTATTCCCACGCCCTCCCACGCATTTAAAATTGGGGGCGAGAAATATCAGGTCAGTCGAATAACTATCAAAGGAGTCTGGTTGTGCTGCAGGGATGGCAGGCCTGAAGGTCAGAATTTAAAATCTTGCATTTCTTTATGAACCGTGTGGATGTTGACAGCAATGCCTAATTCTCCACTCTGGCAATTAATGTGTCGCCAGATCACTTAGGTAGGGCGCCGACATGCAATTTTTCAGTTCTGCAATCGTTTGGTTCCGAGATGCCGTGCCCCGCTCACATATGCAATCAAACGATCGGCCGACTGACGTAGCCGCACACATGTGATAGATTCCGATTCAGTTCCAACATGGACTTCGTGGAGGTGGCTTGTATCTGTGCCCTCGAAATTTCGAG